>LPNX010859954.1:1328526-1372407 GCA_001517045.1 Pseudotsuga menziesii
TTTCAATGTTATATAAATAAAGAGGGCCCACACTTCTTAAATGTTTAAATCCATTCACACTCAAAATATGTTGCAAGTGTACTTAAGTGAATATACATGAATTTTTTACAATACCAAGATATTGAACTACTTTAATTCATATCTCAAATGATTATAGCTAGCTTATGTTATTCATACTGACTGATATAGCAATTTAGGATCATAAACCATATCAAATTCAAGATACCAAAAGATTTGAAAGTTTGTTAGTTGAACTTAAAACAATCAAGTTCATTCAAATTAGAAGTAAGTAGTAGTTACCATAAAAAAAAATGCAGAGGTACCCAAATACTAAGAACTCTTAGGAGCAATGTGAGATTACAGTGAGATTTGTATAATGTGGACCTAAAGGAGTGAGCAAATTTAAAAAGAATGAATTTCATGACACTACTTGAGGATTAAGAGGATAGAATAGTTTAAGCTATGAAATTAATCAATTATGTATTTTTTAATTTTATTTTTTTTAATATATTTTAAAAAAATTGATATATATTATTGCCGCTCCCAACCCTACGTTTCCTGCAAATTTGAGCGAAGCTTCTAGCCGTATCGGATACTCGTGTCCGCGTACCCGACGTACCCGCGTTCCAGAAACTTGTGCAACATAGCAAATATGCCATGTCACACTAAGTCAAAGGTGTTATCTAGTGAAGGTCAACTTATATTGTCTCATTAATGGTAATTGACAAGCATGTTGGGTTAGTGTAGAGTTAAAAGATGAGGGTTGAAAATATTAATCAAAGGTTTAGATTCTTATGCACACAAAATAAATGATATAGTGGTAATTTTTTTAAATTTATATTATAATTTATTTATTTTTTTGTAAATGTACCACTTTTAATATATTTAATAAAATTTAAAACTAAAAAAAAAAGTAAAATTATAATGAAAAATATAATTACAATAAAAATAATAATAAACAATCACTATTATTATTTTATATTAAAATTAAGTGTTTTCACGTGTATATATGTGTCTCTGTGTGTGTAAAAGATTCATTATTAATAAAAATAATAATCAATATATATTATTAAATATTATATAACTTTTTATAATATGATGTTTTATTTTACGAGATATAAATAAGAAATTATCCAACACTAACATCTATCCTAAATAAGAAAAGAGGAGAGAGAAAAGAATTGTTCAGTATTTTTGCGATAATTTTCGCTCCCGAACTCGGAATTGGGTGCTTTTGGTACCATTGGAAAGGTCTTGACAAGAGTTACAACTGTCATGTTTTGAATTTTTCAAGATTCCGCACCAATTTGTCAGGGAGGGCATTTTAGTATTTCTGGGAGAAGAGCATCTTTTGAAAGATTACAAAATCTTTCAAAATTTGCTCTTCTCACAGATATACTAAAATGCCCGCTCCAGCAAATCAGTGCTAAATCTCGAAAAAGTGAGAACCTGAAAGTTGTAGCTCTCAATCCTTTCCAATGATACCAAGAGCGCTCAATTCCGATTTCAAGAGCAAAAGTTACCGCAAAAATATCAAAAGATTATTTTTTCTCTCTCATCTTTTCTTGTTTAGGATACATTTTGGCCTTGGTAGTTTCTTATCGGGGTATGAGCTACTAATTCATTTTCATTTTCAAGCAAAAAAATGTTTTTAATTCAAATTAATTATTCTTATTAATTCTTATGGAAGGAAGTAAGAACATATTGCTTTTAAGTAAACATTTTAATTTTATATAAAGCATGCAAGGGTAGGAACAAGTAATATGATTTAGGATTATTTAGTAGTAATATTTTGTATTAGTATTGACCATTTAAATCTTCTAATTATTTGGGGATGTAGTAATTAAATTAATATTAGAAATACTAAATTGTTTATTTAGCATTTCAAGGCAACTCTAATTAAAATTAAATATTATTTATTTATCATTTTAAAAGATTAATTATATAAATGTGTTTTAGTATTTCAAAATTACTCCAGTATCATTTTAATTAATATGATATTTATATTTTAAAGGACTTGGAAGCAGTGATCATATAAAATACTCTATATTTATTCAAGTATATTTATCATATTTTGAGATGAAATTTTCACGATCTTAACTGAGGTGAGGTGAGGTTTATATGGAGTTAGCTATTGCCAAAGAAAAATATAACACATAAGCATCAATGACTTCTATATGTCCAACTCAACGATAATTGTTGACCAAAGTTATTGAAATTCTATTGGTTTGAGAAATCCAACTCATCCATGGTACATTTTTTAATGAGGGTTACTTTAGACCCCAAATTTGCTCTAATTCACAGAGATATTTGATATTTCAGCAGCTACAGGCTGGGTTTTTGAAGAAGAAGGTAACAACAAGATTGACTACCATCTCCAGGATAGGTTGATCTACAATTTGGATAAGTTTCACGTGCCTAAAGGAGAAAGAATGCAACTTATTAGAGAGGCTTACGTCTCCAAAGTGCACGTCATTTTGGTGTTAAGAAAACAGTACTAATAAGTTGGTAGACGGGCTTTCAAAGTCACCTACACCCTAGATCATAGCTTTAGGTTCTCTTATGCATATGGAGTCTTTCACACATGATGCATACAAAGAGGAATACATGGAGATATTCCAATAGCTACAAAGCTAGGTTCATGAAGAAGAAGATTACAACAAGGCTGACTATCATCTCCAAGACAGGTTGCTCTATGAGTTGGATAAGTTTTGTGTGTGAAAAGGAGCAAGACTGCAAATTATTAGAGAGGCTCACACATCAAAAGTTGCGGGTCATTTTGGTGTTGGGAAAATAGTATCCAACTTGCAAAGGTATTTGTACCAGTCTCCAATATAAGAAGATGTAGCTCAATTTATTAGAGGATGCATACTTTCTTGCACTAACAAACCCAGTAATAAAAAGCAAGGTCTATACTATCCCTTACCTTTACCTGCTAGGCCATAAGAGAGCATCTCCATGGATTTTGTGGGTGGACTGCCAAGAACCAAATATTGACATGACTATCTATTTGTGGTAGTGGACTATTTGGTAAGATGTGCATTATCATGCCTTGTAAAAAGACCATTAAGGGACAAGATGAAGCATTTATGTTCTTTAAATGGGCTTGAATGCACTTTTGAACACCAAGGAGCTTCATCTCAAACAGAGATACCAGATTTCTAAGTGCCTTTTGGACTACACCTTGGAAGAAACTGGACACCAAATTAAAGAATCTACAAATGGATGGGCAAACATAAGTGGTGAACAAATCATCGGTCTACCTTTTGAGGGGTTACAATTAGAAGCATCTAAGAACTAGAATGAGAATTTGATCCACATTCAAGACTCTTATAACAGAGCAATCCATACTTCCACCAGTAATTCCCCTTTGAACTAGCTTTGGATAGTTTCCATCTTTGCCTCCAGATGTTGTATATGGACAACATGGAGAGAAGGAAGACACAACTGGAAAAGCATTGAACTCTGAAATATTAATTGACAAGATTAGATAAATCCATTTGCACACAAGAGACACCCAATAAATCATAGGAAGAGTACAAGGCCAGGCATTTTAACATAGAATTAAGTAGACGTTCAAGATAGGAGACCAAGATTGGTTGCACCTAAATATAGAGAAGTTGCAAGGTCATGGTAAGAAGATCAAGGCTCTATGGCATGGTCCTTTCAAAATGTTGGAATAGGCAGGTGATAATGCCCACAAACTCAGTATACCTCCATACATGCGCATTTACTTAGCAGCGATTGTGGAAAATATGAAAATCTATGAGCCTTCCACGATAGACCATGACAATGAGGGGTAAGTCTTACCTACCATAGAGGACTTAGCACCAAAAGCTCAGGTGAAGTTAGCAGAGATACAATTCTATATAAGTCCAACACAACAAGAAGGGGCAGCAAGAACTCTACCAAGTTGGGCTAAAAGGACAACTTCCAAGCAAGAATGTTTCAAGGAGAAAATTGAGGAAACATTTCCCCATCTCCTTCAATAAAATTGGGGACCAAAAGCCTCCAAAAATGGGGGTTTATGATCCAAAATGGATCACTATATAAATTGTCATTTGATTTGGTATTTTCTGAGAAGAAAATTAATGCATGGACTTGTAGGGCTCATTTTAGGGATTGATCCTATTTTGGCAATTTGCAGTTTTGAAACTTCTAGAGCTCATTTCAAACCTTAAATGGTCATTTTAGAGGTCAAAACTTTGCAAACAAAGTTTGCAACCCTTTGACATTGTTCTACTTGTTGAAAGCCTTCCAACAGTTCAAAGATCATCTCAATCAAAGCTTGTCTGAGGAAGTATGCCTCCCACAAGTTGACATATGCTTTGACCACCACAATACCAAGTGGATGCCACTTCAGCCACCATTACTCAAACATGTGGAGCTACATGTGTAATTTCAAGAAGATTCTAGAGGGTCCAAAAACCTAACCCTAATCAAGAGCTGGGGTATGCAAAACCCTAACCCTAATCCCTGACAACAATCAAGACATGTTAAACACTGAGCTACAAATAAAGGAAGGGGTTTTGTTCCTACTGAATTGATTCACTATTCCATAGCTGAGCAAAGCAAAGGAGTCGGATATTTTGAGCAGAACAAAGGAAGTAGAAGACACTATAGTAGCCATTCAAGCCACAATGCCTGTTGTAACTCCATAGTGAGCCCATCTTTCTTTGTATATTGCATTTAATATCTAAGAAGAAGATGGTGAGGCACGGTCCACATTCTTGTCAAGTTTTCCCATATTGGATTTCTGAGGGTATATCTTATGTTTATTGTGCTGATGATGTGGTCATTGTATTATTGTAGCTTTTCTTTTGTATTCTCAATTTATTTGTGTATTTTGAAAGCTATTCTTATTACACTTTTAATTGTGAGTAAATGCTGCATAATAGAGGATAACCTCCCAGTATTTTGCAGTAACTTGTAACATCTGTTATGGTGAACTGTCCAGAGATGGCAGATCGGTCTTGTACACATATTTTGATTATTTTAATGGTTAAAGGAAGCATTTTATTCAAAAAAACATGAGATTCCCATCAAAGAAATCAATATGCTGAAACATCATTTTATCACATGACATTAATATTAAATTTGTTTCTATTTCTGTTACAGACATTTTGAACAAAAGTGTCTTACTCGTGTTTAGACTAATATGAAGTGTTGGGCCATATCATGCCCCAATTGCATCTTCTAAGTCCTGACATATGAGTTAAATATGAGAAATCATCCACTTGTCTGAGATCAGTAAGAATAATTCAGCGCCACCTTGGTATAAATTATAATCAGTCTTTTGTTAAGAATCCTATCAACTTAAGAAATAATTATAGCGTGCTTCTTGAATTAGATTATGCACTTATCAATCCCTTATAATCATGCGATTTGGTTATTGACTTATTAGCATGGCTACTATTAAGCAAGTGAAACAAGTATATTGCATAAAGTTTGAAGAAAAATGTTTTAAGAATTAAGATATTTGAACTTTCTCTCACGTGTCTTCATTCTTGTAACAAGCTTTCCTTGTAGTATGAGCTTCAATTTTAAAAAGGGTACTAATTGCAATGCCCTGTATAATTTGATTCTCTGCCGGAGTAATCTTGTTCAATTATCCTTCACAACTAATTCCCAAACAAGCCAATTCCTGTTGAAGATTTTGGAAATATCCCTTTTTATCCATATGGAAATGCAGTTCACTTGGCAGTAGGTCCTTCAGGGGAGACAACTTCAATGTAAAAGACAAGCACCCTATAAAAGGCAACTTCAATATAGAACATGATTCCTCGAAAGGAAGAAAAAGATATATAATCTGGATTCTATGCATTATAAGAAACTTTTGTAGGACATCAGAGAAAACTAATCTTGTAAGAGAAAACTAATCTTGTAAGTGGCCTCTTTCAGAACTTTTTGTGGCAACTTATGCTCTTTTCCCATTGTTTATCCTATAAGACCTCCAGGTTGCTGGTCAACCTAAACACTGTCAACTAGCATTCAATCATAACTATAAATATAGAAATCCTTGTCGAGACCCTTCTTATGTCTTGCACCATATTGTCTTTACTCTAGTTATTTTCCATAGGTTATTTTGTTGCAACTTAAAGTTTAAACATCTGTTCTGAACAAACTTCAAACCTCATGGAAAAAGGGGTGCGAGATGGCTCAAGCATAAGACTTTTTGTTTTCACATTCAAATATTGGATTAAGCATACAATCCACATGAACGGCACAGTCAGAAAAAAATAGGTACCAAAATATATCATAGTAATGCAAAGAAGATGTTTCTATATATAATATAGTGTAGTAGAAGGTTGATCCTAAACCTTGTTTTAAGAACAGGCCTAGTGAGTAGTGACCTCCAACATGAAACGTTACATAAATAGTGGACAAGGTGATATCCATAAATGAGATCCAATGGTGTAAATAGTCTTAGAAAATGAGAAAAGGACATGTTTCCTTTCAATGTTTTTAGCCCCATCCATTATGGGCCATGGCCCAAAAGAAAAGAGAAAAGGCATAAAAGAGGCCTTTGCATCCATACTAGAAAAGAGTTGAAAAAGGCATGCCCCTAGGTGTTATCACATATATAGTAGCCGGGCTACCATATTCTATTTTTCAAATACAGTACTTTTTTCAGCCAGATCTCTTACATATGATATGCTGAGATGAGCAGTTTTGCCGGATTATTATTATATTTGTGGACTATTGTACTCTCCCATGTCAGGACTGAGTCTCAGGACACTCAGATTTGAGGACCGATGTAGCCATTTAGTCATTACAGAGAAGTTATTGATGCCCATATGTATATCAATGCTTTCTCATTGGACACATGATGTTTCAAATGGATTATATGCATGATTATGACTCAGCCTTTTATATTGTGTTATGGTTATCATTGCTCTTATACTCATTTTTGTGACATGTATTAACATGTGGTGTCATGATCTAGTGGTCATAATTATATGGACTTGGATGTATTTTGTATTATGTATTGATGTCCCTACTTAGACATGGAAGTACTCATTGGTTTTACCCTCCTTAGGGAGAATAAAGGTAGTCATTCCCACCATTGTTTTGGCTTGCTAGTGTTGGCTTCATCCTTCATTGTCTCCACCCATCCATTACCTTCCAGTTTTGTTTCTAACCCGACTTACTACTTGACTTATGGCATGGAGGACCTTTTTCCCCGCTAGAACCTTTGTTGGACAAGCCTCCCTGTTTATATTGTGTCTCGGCTCTGAGTTGGTGACAGAACTTGCCTTTGGTGAGTTGGATTGTATCCCTAAATCATTCTGGTCGGTTGTCCCGATGTTTGGCACTGTGCAGAACTCCCCCTGGTCACTTGAGTTGTTGTTGGCTAAAACTAAAAGCTCATGTACTACCTGTATTGGAAATATTATATATGCGCCCATGGAAAATGAAAATGCTAAAACTATGTCTCTTAACATATGTGAAAAAGGGCAAGAGCAATGAAATGCTAAAATACCCCTTGAAGGGTATAAGAAAAGGTCCAAAAAGCAATGGTTAAAATATGCTATATCCAGATATTGCTGACCTTATAAATATAAATATGTCTCGGAATAAAGCTGCGATTAGTTGTGCTTTTAAGCACTGGTGAAGTCCCAAAAGGGTCATATAGGCCAAAAAGGCCATGGAAATAAAATTGATGATCCTAATGAACTTGGATCAAACTTGATGTAGTCATGATGCCTAAGTTGAATAAGCACTCTCTAAACAACTCAACCATTTGTGAGGCACTACCATTCCTTGTGTTGTTGTTTGTCCGACATTGGTTTTAGTGAGTTTTTCCTTTCCATATCCAAAGTGTCATGATGTTAAGTAGGAGGTCATCCTTTGCCCTAACCTTGTAAATTTCATCCTTCACCCGTCACTAGCAAATTGACTACAACTATGAAGTAAGTATAGTCTTGAAAGTCTGGTCTGAGTAATAATAAATAAACCCTATATATGTATTTGGTTGATGTACCGCCAGTGAAATGACTGCTACTTGTTGTGATTGTTGTTTAAATGAGTTGTAGAGCATGTCTTAGCCTTATAACACTTGCAGCAGATGGATGATAGTCTGATTTATATTATTGGTATCTGATCATTTACAGATGGTTATATTGTCTATTGGATATGGTTGATGATCAGGTAGAGACCTGAGAGGGGTATGAGTATACATCCCAGATGGATTTGGACTCTCTGAGTCTAATGAGACAGTTTATTTCCAGTTTTGGGCACTTGCAGAGATGATCAGGCTCATTTTCCTTTCTAATGCAGTTTTGCTTCACAGGATGATGTGTTTGAGCAGGGAGATGTTTCAGTTGGATCTCCTAGGGCGTTGTATGGGCATAGGGGGTGCAGCCACTTGTTTGTACCATAGTACCCCCATCCCAGAGAGCCTAGTGGGCTCAGTTTGACAACGCAGGCACCCTAGGAGGTTGTTTTGGCAGGTTCACGTTTCCCGAGGCAGATTAAAAAATGATTCAATGGCTATTGAAGAAATCAATTTGGGCTACTTAGGCAAGGAAATGACATGGGATGAGTCATGATGATGAGAGTGATGTCCTCTGCACCTTCTCCAACAGTTGTAGCACCTGATTGGGCCCACACCTATTTTTTGGGGCATTTTATATTATTTTCTGGAGCTTTTGGGAGGCTCACGATTTCCTCAAGGAGGCACAAAGTCAAAGAATTAAAATATTATATTATTTTATTGTGCCATGGGGCGCCCATAGGGAGTTAGTTAACACTCCATGGACCCACCATGTGCTTCATTTATTTCTTATTGAGTGGGGTACCCTCTTGTTGGGTGTTTTAATCCACTTTGGTACTTTATGGTTATATCGATCCATGTATTGTATGTTGAGCTCATCTCAGCCATTGATTAGAATATTTTATCTTTTAATCTTAGCCACTCGTTTTGAAAGTGGTTAGGATTTGGTTATGATTGTGGTTCTCTCATTTCTATTTAAAGGAGAGAGCTTCTCATTTGTAAAGAGTCTTTGGTTCTTGGATTTGAATAATAGAAAGATTTTTCCGTGGATATTTTCTGGATTTGCTTTGCATCTGATGTTCTCAAATGGTGATTGGATAGTCTTCTGCTTCCTAGCATTGTGGAAATTCATGTGAGATCTATATTTTTTTTGCTATCATTGTCTTGTCTACAGGAGGGCATTTTGGCTGGAGCGTTTTTGCAGGGGGAACTCAACTCGTTCGGTTATTTTTGTCTTGAATCAGGGGGTTTTCATTGGTGTCATTGTGATCTATGATTACTTCTTTTTACTTTCCTATAGCATTTGGTTTCTTTATCTTGTCTTAGCAAATCTGATATTGTTGACGTTTGCTCATGCAGGGTAGGGGGCACATTGGTGGCTTGGGGCTTACATCCGTCATAGAAATCAGGTGGATCTTCCAGAATTGATCAAGATAGCAAGGATCATCGTTGTTAAGGCATCTACAAGCATTTCCAGGTATGATCTAACAGGTAATTCTCTTATCTTTAGCAGATCTCAATCCATTGTACCTGCTTTCCTTCCATTTTTTCTGAAAATCCTTAAAATACTAAAAAACCCCTAAAAATACTAAATCCGGGAACCGTTCCATCTTTGGCCAAACCATTGTTGGGTTTCATAGATCGGGCCTCCCCCTCACTGAATCTACTGCAACCTTAGTCAAATTCCTACTGGTTTGACCTAGATCTAAAATATTGTCTAAAAACTGCATAGCGCCCCCACTGAAAATTTGACCTGCTAGGGTTTTGATTTTTTCTGATTTCTGACTTCATAGACTGATAGATCGGGTCTCGCACATTCCAAATCACTCTCAACATTGTCCAGATTCATGACAGTGTAACCTAGATCTAAATTTTAGACTGAAAACAACCCTAGCGCCATCACTAAAAAACTGGACCTTTCCGGAGTTTACTATTTCTGAAATCTGACAGGCTAGGCTGATAGATCAGGTCCTGAGCACTCCAGAACACCCCTAACGTTGAGTTAGATCCAGACTGCCTGCCCTAAATCTGAAGAAATCAGTTTTTTCATCCTCTCAACCTCATTCATCAACTTTGACTTTTTCGGGATCTGACTTTTCCTAAATTTCTCTGAACCTAGTGTGTATATCAGGCCCTCCTGATCCCATTTCTTCTTCAACGTTGAGCTGGTTGTCTGTTGGTGGCCTCAGATCAACAGATCTGTCTCATCCAACCCTAGCGCTAGCCTTCCTTGATTGAATTCCTGCCTTAACTGAGCCATCCGGACCAAAACACTTATCTGGGTCCACAGATCAAGGGCTACCCTAGGTGGGTTCACCTCAATGTTGGGTGTATACTGACTCCATTGCCCAATGCACGAAAGGCACTGATCTCCCATCCTTAGCGCTAGCCCTGAATTGACCTCTTCCCCTTGAAATTTGGCTATTCCTTGATGACTCAAACAATCACCTATTCACCTTCTTCATTGAGTCTGTCAGCCAGGTACTAGATAGTCTCGACTATTTTCCTGCCCATCCTGCCTCGGTTACGGTTCCCAAGGAAGAGATCATCTTCTTTAGTTGCTAGTACCAAAACCCTAGATCTAACCATTTCCCCAAAAGGTCATCCTATTACTGTTTTAGATCAGCCAATATACTGCTGAAGTCCTGATCCATCTACTGAATCCTACTGTAGATCTAGAGTTTCTGAACACCTTACACCTTACGTACCTCAAAGTTTATTTTGATCTGATCTGGTGTCCAGGTCTGATCTCTCCTATCGAGAGCAGATCTAGGTCTCCCCCATTGTTGTCTTAGACTCAAACAACATAAAGTGAAGACTGCCTTGATTGGTGTGACAACCATCTCTTTGGGAGTCTAGGCAGTCTGGGTTCCACCTCCTTAGTTGCTTGACCCTCTACCATCCATCCTGGATCCATCTTGCACAGGAAGCTACAAGGTTGGTGATAACACTAGGTACCCTAATAAATCTCAATATCATTGAAAATGAGAGCATCATAAAACAAGAAGTTGAACTGGTCATCATCATGTGATCCCCATGCCTTCAACAAATATAAAAATAAATCCAAAGAAGGCATGCAATGGACCTTGGAAATCTGGCAAAAAGTTGCCGACAATACTTTCAAGTATTCTAAAGATTAGACAATTTGGACTTTTTCGGCTCGTTTTCCCACCATTTTTCCCCAAAATATGGCCGAAATTGTTGGAATCACAAATATAAGGTGTTGAGATTGCACAATTGGGGTGGAACAGGAATTTTTTAGGGTGCTGAATCCATCTCTACAATCAAAAATGGATTCTGAACAGTGAAAAGTTATGATCTGACAAAAGATTAGATTGACAGATTCCATCAATATTGACAAGGATCTACGTTTGACAACTTTTAGCAACTCGTTCCACTTCTTTTTGGCCAAACAACTTGTTTGCAACAACTATACATACCAGTGACCACTACTGCTATAGGGAAAAAGTTGTACAATAACCATAGAAAGGAATTTCATGATTAAGATTGGTCGATTTTGACTTAGATCTTTTGTCTTATTTCATAAACTCAATTCAATTTGTTCCAACACTTGAATTGTTGGTTGTGTAACTCATCACGCCCATTATAAACTCATATCCAGGTATAGTGAACACCCTACTTGTCTTATAGAGTGCTCATGTCTAGGATGATTGTTTTAAGACTATTATCCCTGAAAATACAGGGCCATTTGCATTTTCATGGGCTTTCATATCTCATCAAGCACAACAGAAGACCCTTGCAGTTCAGTGGCAATTGCAGGTTGCAAAAGACAATTAGAGAATAAACACTTTGTTCTATCTTGCCAAAACACCACTCATCATCTGAGGCGAGGACAAAAGTGTAGAGGACCATCAATCGCTTGATGGCACACTTGACATGTCTTGAGGTGGGGTTACATGGACTATATTACCTTCTGCTTTACCATTGATGTATAACATTGTTCCTATGCCTACACTACTGGCTCATATGAGCAAGAAGGGAGCCCTAAAACAAGAACGCCCTACCATATTAGAAGTCTAGAGCATGACATATGGTAAGAAAAGGGGTTAACAAGCTTAATAGGGAAAACAACCTACTTGGGAGGATGCCATATGGCACCACTTTGCACCAATGTTATCAAAATCGAACCAGTGGTTGAACCGACTGACCCTGGGAACCGAAACCAGACAAAAACCGGGAAACAAACCGGATCAATAAACCGATTGAGCAAAAATACATAAAACATTCATATTTTCAAAAAATACATATATATCCATGTGCATCCATGTGAACTAAAACCATTATACACAGATATGCAAAGTTTCTCGTGTATATAGCAAGAGTGTATAAAACCAAAATAACATCAACTGCAAATACATATCTAAAGAAAAGTACATCAACAATGATGTTATAAATGGCCTCTAAAGTCAAAATATAAGCATATGATTGCTCTAGAATATACAACCTAATGATTCTAATCATATATCAAAATTATCTGAGTCCTCATGCTCAGACTCAGAGTCATCATCGACATCCTCAACATGAGCATGGCTTAACTTCCCTAGGTCTGAAGGCACTTGTCTAACTACAACATCAATGTTCAAATCCTCTTGTTGTGGAAGAGAGCCCAAGTCCATCCACAATTAAATGTGATTGATATGTAGGGTGGGAACCTCCTTTTATAAAATTAGAAGGGTCGTGGGTCAATTAAACAGCTCACACGTAGACCCTATTTTTTATTTTATTTAAAGAATTTGAAATTAGCTGTTTTGAGGGGTCCTTGGCGTTTTTGTATAGAACTGGTCAATTTTGTACTGAACCGATTGGTTTGGAGAAAACCGGGCGGTTTTGTATGGAACTGGCCGGTTCAGCCTTGAAACCAACCAATTTTGTATGGAACCGGCCAAAAACGGTTTGAGTGCGTGATTTGACTCGGTGAAGCTTGTAAACCGGTCCAACTGGTGGGTTTTTTCAAAACCGATTGGGTTTTGATAACATTGCTTTGCACTTTGGGTTGGGTCAAAGGCCCAGTTGATGTTGAAGGCCCTCTTCAAGGAGATGGCTAAAGCATGTGGAAGATAGGAAGAAACCCTAATGGAAAAGCTTCCACACATTTTGAGGCATACTTCACCTTTCTGGATAAGGACACAATTGTTCGAGGTATAATAAAGTAGGTTGAAGGAGTTTCAAGTAAATAGAAAAGGTAGGTTGGTAGGAGTATATCATACAGAAGTAAAGCAAGGTAGGGTAGTGAATAAAAATAGTGCCATACCTACTACTAAGCATCCCTGCCTGAAGCAAGAGGTTTGGGATAAGTAAGTTGGGTAAGTGATGTATGGAATAGAGGATAGTTTGGTAAATCGAATACTTTCCCAGGAGTTAGTAAGGATACTAGGTTGGACGAAAGGATATTGCGTTGTCAAGTATATTTCACCTTTTTGAGTTAGGACACAATTATTCAAAGCCTTTTCTATATATTTGGGAACAAACTCAATGCACGAGGAGATGTCAAGTGGCTTTGATGTCATGATCAAACTGAAATATCCCAACTTATATTCTATTGTACTTTGGTACTAGGTTTGTTGTTTAGACACTCAAGATGTGCTAGAAAGATGAATAAAATGTGCATGCAAAAGTGGCATGCCAAACGATCCTAAAAAATAGCTAAACTGGAGAGATAATAGGGCAAAGATTTTAGTAAGAAGAGATACACATGCCACTGATAATAATGTTGATATTTCGTCAGTAGATAATACGCATGCAGGTTATGCCGAAAAGAGAAGACGATAGTGCTCCTATCCAACAGTTGACGCCCAGCTAAAATAGTGCCCTTCTTCTGATGATCTTGACGTTTTAGAGGGAAGGAGTGCCCGTTGGTACTCAAACTTTCCAGGTGTAGTAGTGTGATCTTCCCGGAGAGGTAGGATGAAGCATGCATAGGGTTTGACCCCCTCAGGATGCCTAGCGAATTGATATGCTCTGGAGGATGACGACTCCCTTCTTCCACGACTATGTTGTTGGTTGCTCCGAATATGCAAACAATGAACTAATAATCACCCAGTAGATTGTGGAGAGTCTGCTGAGAAGGATAGTGATGACATGTGGGAAGAAATCTGAGATTTTGGGTCCTGGCGAATTACTTTGAATATTTCCAGCTGTACCCCAGCTGCAAAACGTGAACCTGCAATAAATCTCTCCCCGTATACTGGATTGTTGAAGAAGAATGAATATGATGAATAATTGGTGATAGACCTAGATGATCTATCCTGAAGTGATTAGGGCAGATAGATTTCGCTGTCGAAACCCCTTGCTAGATGAAGACCTTCATTCTCAACCCCAACTTGTTGTCGCGTCACCTGTTGTTACTACTTTAGAAACCAAACTCAATCATAATAATCATTGATAGTCCCTTTGGTTCAATGACCCTTCTTATATAGCTTAGCATGTACTTTTAGGGTTTGCATGTCACTTTTAGGGTTTGCGCTTTACTTTTTGCATGCATGCAATTCTAATTTCTTGTTGACTTTAAGCCTAAAGAAACAAGGCTTTCTTTACCATACGGATGACTTGATACTGAATGAATGCTTTGTTCTGCTCCGGGTATCAAATGTCCTCGGTCAATTCCCCTTTCATGTAGTACCCGCTCGAACCTATGGGAATTAAATAGGTTAGCGAGTATTTTTGGTGCTTAAGTAGAAGAGGACATTGCAGTCCTCCCTGCTTGAAATTGCTTGTCCTCAAGCAACAGCAAACTAAGAGGTTGCAATACCTATTCTCCCTCCCATGTGGCTTCTTCCATAGGTAATTCTTTCCATTTTACCAAGTATTCTCGAATTACCCTGTTTCGGAGTTTCTTTTCTCGAACCTATAGAATTCTCTCTGGAATCAGTACCAGAAGCCCTTCATCATCTAAGGGAGGTAATTCGGTGGATGGAGCAATGTGTTGCCCTACTATTTTCTTGAGGTTCGATACATGAAATACATTGTGACTGTTGCTTTCCTCTGGAAGTTCTAGTTCATAAGCTACCTCTCCAACCTTCCTAACTACTTTGTAAGGACCATAGAAGTGGGGTTTTAGCTTTTCCACCCCTTTATTCTTGAGTGAATATTATCTGTAAGGTTGTAGCCGTAAATATACCAGGTCTCCTACCTCAAAACTACACTCAACTCTGTGTCGGTCCGCATATAGCTTCTGCTGGTTCTGAGCTGCCTGTAGGGTTTCTTTTAGACCTTTAAGAATATCTTGATTGTCCTGTACCTAATCTTTTGCCTTAGGTGCTATGTTGTCCCCGAAGACTAAATCTGCAAAGTTTAGTGCCTCGTAGCCATATAAAGCTTTGAAAGGGGTCATCTTAATAGACATATGGTGAGTAGCATTATAGTAGTACTCCCCTAGGTCTAGCCATTTAATCCATGTCTTCTGTTGCCCTACTACAGAATTTCTCAAATATCCCTCAATCCATTTGTTGACTATCTTTGTCTGCCTGTCGCTTTGAAGATGATAACTTGTGCTAGCAGTTAGTTTTGTCCCTACTAATCTGAACAGCTCCTGCCAGAAGGCACTGGTAAATTTACTGTCCCGATCACTAACAATGGTTTTAGGTAGTCCATGGAGTCTAAAAACTTTTCTAAAAAACAAGTCTGCTACCTGTGATGTTGAATAGTCTAAAGAAATAGCAAAGAAGTGGGCAAACTTTGTCAACCGACCTACTATCACGTATAAGCAGTCTCGTCCCTGTACCTTGGGTAAACCCGTAATGAAGTCCATAGAGATGCTCTCCCATTTCTGCTCTGGTATAGGTAATGGCTAAAGTAACCCCGTCGAATGAGTGTGTTTGATTTTATTATGTTGGCACATACAGCATTCTCGGACATGCTATATTACATCCTCCTTGAGGCCTTTCCATGAGAACCTCTCTCTAATCTGTCTGTAAGTTTTAAAGAACCCCTGATGCCCTGATAATGGTGAATCATGTGATGCCTGTATAATCTTTTTCTTTAAAGCTGACTTTGGAACGAGGTATATCCGATTCTTGTAGTAAATGATGTCGTCGATTACCCTGTACCTGTTATCCTGTATTTGTCCGTCTGACAATTCACAAGCAGATTTATTTTTGGAATATTTTACCAAGAGAAGAGATCTCCAATCAATAGATATACTCATGAGTGATAATGAGGTTGGTCGCCTTGATAAAGCATCAGCTACAACATTGTTCTTTCCCTTAACATATTCTATTTCAAAGTCGTATGCATGTACCTTGTTGACCCATTTTTGTTGACGCTCATTCAACTCTTTCTGCTCCAAGAAGTATTTGAGGTTGTTGTGATCTATCTTAATTTTAAACCTGCTTCCCATCAAATACTGTCTGAATGTTGTTAAGGCGTGTAAGATTGCTAGCATTTCATTATCATATATAGAGTGGTGGCATTCATAATCTTTAAGTTTTCAGCTCTCAAATGCAATCGGGTGATGGTTTTGCATCAATACCGCCCCTAGTCCCTCTCGTGAAGCATCACACTCAACTATGAATGGATGTGAGAAATCTGGTAGTGCCAAAACTGGACAAGAACTCGTGATTGTTTTCATTTTTTCAAAGGTCTGTTGTGCCCCTTCTGTCCAACTGAATGCCCCTTTCTTTGTAAGATCAGTGAGTGGTGCAGTAAATTGAGAAAACCCCTTTACGTATTTCCTGTAATATGTGCAAAGGCCTAAAAATCCCTTCAGTTCTGTTACATTTTTGGTGTAGTCCAATCCAAGATAGCTCTAATCTTTTCCATGTGAACATGTACTCCATCTGTGCTTATTATATGCCCTAGATATAACATCTCCTGCATACCAAACTCACATTTAGGCATTTTTGCGTGAAGAGACTGTTCTTCCAGAATTCCCAGTACCTCATCCAGGTGTCTCAAATGCTCCTCCCAAGTTTTACTGTAAATCAAAATGTCATCAAAGAACACAAGTAAATATTTCCGCAACTGGACCTTGAAGGTGTGGTTCATGCAAGATTGGAAAGTTGTTAGGGCGTTAGTGAGTCCAAAAGGCAAGACTAAGAACTCATAATGACCATAGTAGAAACGAAAGGCTATTTTCAAAATATCTTGATCCCTTACTCGGATATGATGATACCCTGATCGAAGATCAATTTTTGAGAAGTATTTTGCCACCTGTAACTCATCCATTAATTCATCAATCCTGGGGATGGGATACCTGTTTTTTATGGTTTCTTGTTGAGGGCTCTGTAATCAATACACATCCGTAAGGTGCCATCTTTCTTTTTTACCAAAACCACCGATGATGCAAATGGACTAGAACTTGGGTGGATGTAATCTAGTTCCAGCAATTCCTTGATTGTTTTCTCTATCTCATCTTTGTACCTTTTGGGATGCCTGTACGGAGTGGTGATGACTGCCTGTGTCTCCTCCTCTAACTCAATAATATGTTCAAACCCTCTATCTGGTGGGCGACCTGCTGGAAGATCTCTGAATACCTTCTCATGTTTTTGTAATAATGCATGTATATCGGCTGGATGTTGGGTGTTGTTATCTAGACGGTTCCTAAAAGTAGTAAAGCATTCGAATGGCCATTCTATGTGTCCCTGTCTGAGTACGGCCTCCATTCTTTGTGATGATACTGAAATTTTTTGAAAGAAACCCCAACCCGGTTTCAAGCCTTTTGGCTTCTCTGCATTGGTTTAATGCCCAACCCTTCAATGCATAATTTTTTAATAAAATTTAACTTGACTGAAACACATGAGGTTCTTTTTCTCAATTTCAAACAATTTAGAAATTTTCTTTTCTATAGGGAAATTAAAACTCAGCAAATTTCAGACAGTCAAACACATGAAATTTTAACACACTTGTTTTTTACCAATGGTCCAGGACAAAACCCCTAAGGGAAAACCTGTTTTCAGAGAGAGAGATTTTATTATTTTTCAGACAAAATTTACAAACCCAGAACAACAGTACTTATCTCATTCCTTCCTAGAAAATCGTGCTAGTAACTCACTGACAGAACTATACGGCCTGCTCATAAATTTAGCCTCAAAATCTATGCCATGTGTGAAATTGTACGCTTTGATAGTGTATGACCTACAGCATTAAATGACCTCAAAAATCATGCCCTGTATGATCTCTGACAGCAACATTTAATGTTGTACGGATTTTGACAGCAACATTAATTGTTGTACGGATTCTTCTAGAATTCTGTGCAAGTTGTACGAACATGTACTGTACGGTACAGTACAATTCTCCTCGTTTTCTATGCCAAAACCTTGCTGCAAATCTCCTCGATTTCTGTGCCAATATTTATCTGGAAATATGTGCCCAAAATTTCTTAGGAAATGCGCCCACTTCAAATTCTAGAAATTTCTCTCTCGTTTAAATTCTCTTCAAACCCTCACTCTCTGTTTCTCTTCCTCTCTCCAAAAATCTCTTTTGGAAATGATCACAATGAATTAACTTTTTCCTTGCCCTAGTCCTTTTTGTTCATGGTAACTTCCCTGTCGATCTAATGGTCAAGATTAGATTAGATGAAGGGTTCACATTAAATGCTCCATTAAATAACAATTAAATGATATTTAGTGCACCTCATGTCATTTATTAAAGTTGAGCAACCCCATTCCTATTTAATCACTCACTTAACTTTTTAAATGTGAACTTACGAAAATACCAATACTTAGCCTTTTAATAAAATCACTTTAAAATTATAAAGTGCTTCTCACTTCATTAAATGCACAAAATGACTAAGAGTCACATTCAAGTGTCCTTGTCCACCCCAAGGCTAATCTAGGTGGACAAACACTTCCTAGGTAACTTTTCAACAGATACTGGTTTGAGGGGATAAGTGTTCATGCCCATCAAGACTACCCGTTTTCCATCCTGTCCCCAGAATTCCATTTCCATTGCGCTATAATCCGTAGTATATTTCCCTATAGAGTAAAGCCATTGAACCCCTAATACTACATTTATATCAGCTACATTCACCACATAAAATGAGTCGGTCATATTGTAGTTCCCTAGTGTGACATTTAGTTTGGGAATCCAATGGTTGCATTCCATGCTATTATTACCTGCTACCGCTACGGTAAATCTTTCAAATTTCTCTGTATGAATACCCCGCTTAGCCTCCCATGTTGCATCAATGAAATTGTGGGTTGTCCCCCCATCAATTAGCACACCTACCATGTGGCCTTGTACTACTCCCCTGACCCTGAGAGTATGAAACCTGGGTACTCAAGATAATGTAGCAATGACTCCCCCGGTAATTCTCCCTGAAGTGACTCTTCCTCTACTGCCATCAATTCCTCAACTGCTTCCTATTTCGATTCATCCCCTTCACTAGCTAAATAGACTTCTATATAGTGGGCCTTTGCTTTCCCTACGCACCTGTGACCTGGAATCCATGGTTCCTGACAAGTGAAGCACAATTTTTTCCTTCTCAGATCCTTCCTCGTGTCGTCGTCCAACTAGGTTTTCTTTGGCCATTCCTGTTGAAAAGGTTTCTTGTCCTTGTCTTTTATTGGGAAATTTGTTTTAGTTGGAAACCTGTTCTTAGGGACTGAATCATGTAGATCTCGAGTTCTATTGATCGCATCCTGTAGAGTGGATGGCTTGTAAGCTTTCACTTAGCCACGTAAAGGTTCTGTCAAAGCTTCTTTAAATAACATAACCAACCTACTCTCGAACACATCTGTTACCATAACAGCTACTCTCTGAAACTCTGAGATGAAGGCCTCGGCACTACCTGTCTGTTTCAGTTGTGCTAACTCTCTAAAATGTATCTCTGAGTCCCTTTTGTCAAACCGCTCCATGAGCCTCTGTGTGAAATCACTGTAAGAACTGATGGTGTTGTGACCCAGCGTCACCAACCCATGGTACCACCACTCATGAGCTTCTTCATCCAGATGTAAGGTAGCCAATTTAATGGCATATGTCTCCGTTATAGGGTTGAGTTGGAAGTAAGTATCCAACTTCTAGACCCATATTCTCGCTGAACACCCGCGAGTCCCTTCAAAATTAGGAATGGTCAACCTGCCCACAGCCTGCAACGGCATTCTCCAGAAAGTGAGGCATAGTAGGTTTGGATGGTTTGTTGTATATGTGAGGAGTGTTTTGCATATTAGTGTATGCATGTTTCCACTACTACTAGTAGATCCTCTATCCACTGGTGAAAGAGGTAGGCTTCTATGACCCTAGTCTGGCTTAAGAGCCAACCTGTTTATGGCATGCAATACTTCTTTCTGCCCTTTAGCTAGGTCATTTAATGCACTAACTAAGTTACGAAATTCCAACCTGTCTTTCTCTTCCCCTGTTCCGTTTCCTCTGTCAGAGTGTACTCCTGTTGGGTCCATGTCTGAATTTGTATCCTCTAACTGAATATCTTCAAATTCCAAATCCTCGGTGTATCTACTCTTCCTCCTTCTATAAGTTACAAAAGTATCTTTTTTCGGATTCATTTACTTTTCATGTTCAAGCCCACGGCTGGCAAGGAACATGCTCTGATACAACTGTAATATCCCAACTGATATTCTATTGTACTTTGGTACTAGGTTTGTTGTTCAAACACTCAAGATGTGCTAGAAAGATGAATAAAATGTGCATGCAAAAGTGTCGTGCCAAACAACCCTAAAAATAGCTAAACTGGAGAGATAATAGGGCAAATATTTTAGTAAGAAGAGATACACATACCACTGATAATAATGTTGATATTCCATCAATAGATAATACACATGCAAGTTATGTCGAAAAGAGAAGAAGATAGTGCTCCTCTCCAACAGTTGACGCCCAGCTAAAATAGTGCCCTTCTTCTGATGATCTTGACGTTTTTGAGGGAAGGAGTGCCTGTTGGTGCTGAAACTTTCCAAGGGTAGTGGTGTGATCTTCCCGGAGAGGTAGGATGAAGCATGCACAGGGTTTGACCCCCTCAGGATTCCTAGCGAATTGATATGCTCTAGAGGATGACATCTCCCTTCTTCCATGAATATGTTGTTGGCTGCTTCGAATATGCAAACAATGAACTGATAATCACCCAGTAGAGTGTGGAGAATTTGCTGAGAAGAATAGTGATGACATGCGGAAAGAAAACTGAGATTTTGGGTCCTAGCGAATTACTTTGAAGATTTCCAGCTGTACCCCAGCTGCAAAACATGAACCTGCAATAAATCTCTCTCTGTATACTAGATTGCTGAAGAAGAATGAATGATGAATAATTGGTGATAGACCTAGATGATCTATCTTGAAGTGATTAGGGAAGATAGATTTCGCTGCTGAAACCCCTTGCTAGCTGAAGATCTTCGTCTCCAACCCCAACTTGTTGCCGCGACACCTGCTGCTGCTGCTCTAGAAACCAAACTCAATCATAATAATCATTGATAGTCCCTTTGGTTCAATGACCCTTCTTATATAGCTTAGCATGTACTTTTAGGGTCTGCGCTTTACTTTTTCATGCATGCAATTCTAATTTCTCGTTGACTTTAAGCCTAAAGAAATAAGGCTTTCTTTACCATACTGATGACTTGATACTGAATGAATGTTTTGTTCTGCTCTAGGTATCAAATGTCCTCAGTCAATTCCATTTTCACGTAGTACCCGCTCGAACATATGGGAAGTAAATAGGTTAGCGGGTGTTTTTGGCGCTTAGGTAGAAGAGGGCATTACCTCAAAAGACAAGGATTTTTTATTATGAAGGTGACAAGTGGCATTATGGACCCATTCTATTCATTAAAAGGCAAGAGAAGCACAATATTCCACATTGGAGGAGACCCAAAGCATGACATGTGTCAAGGACAAAGACTAAAGGAGGAACGCCCTAGCTTAGAATGATGGCATGTGTCCATGGAAGCATTTGTATGGTCAAAGGTGATCTTGATGAGGAGCATTCCACTCCTAAGGTAAAAAGGGTTGTATTTCAAGCTTTCAGCTTGCTTTATCATAAATATACCCTTCAAAGAGGGACGTCCTCCTCAAAGGAACATCTAAAGCATGCTAAAGGAGTTTTATCAAGGATTACACATAGTTCAAGACATGATTCACATATTTAGAGGAGCTACTTCATGGAAGAAGTGAACACATGTCATCTTGTGATTAAATCAAACTTCTAGGGTTTTATCTCTTATTTACTATTATTTTATTCATTAGGGTTTGATGTGAAAGGTATAAATGAAATTCATTTGCTAAAGGCATGGTTGAAAGATTGAGAGTTTCCATCTAGGCTTAGTTGAATATCTATGGGAATATTGGAAGAAGGACGGGTTCAAGGTGAGGTTTTTCCGCCTCTTTCTTCTTTCAATGGATGATTTGGGTTTTGCATTGATTGCCATGGTTTTTGCTGCTGAAATAATCTTTGGAGAGAGCAAGTTTGACACATGAGAAGAAATAAGGTTGAGGTCATTAAACCCTCCCTTGTCCCTGATGTAACCTTGAATTACTGGAGGACTTGCTATTGTAATTTTTGGTTAAGTGAAACCTATTTAGTCCTCTCCATCTTGTTATGAAATCGGATTTGAAGAAATGATGTATTGTTGTTTGTCCGTTCAATAAGAAAATTGTCCTACTTTGTCTACTTCATCTAGGGTTTCATACTATGGTTGTTCCTTCTTTGTTTCATGGTTGCACATTATTCTTGGATATAAATTCATCATTGTGATGATGCATCTTGTATAAGGGCTCTTGTGGACTCATGCATAATCTAAAAAATCTATTTTTGGACTGATTATGACACATCAGTGAATGCCTTGATTACATCTTCTCCATCATATTCAAATCCTCTTGCCATTCGATCTTGACTCCATCACCCAAATGGATAAGCATTGGTCTTGGTAGTCCACCGTCCCTTTATTTCTAAAGAATATCATTAACTTCTTTCCATCCTTGTGCCAAAAAATAAACGGCCTAAAGTGAGAGGAAGAGTTCTTGTGGTGACAATGGACAACCTTGCTAAGAGCTCCTAGGGTTGCACTTCATTCAAGGACTTGAATATCTTTGAGTGCATGTCTAGGAGGTAACAAATCGGTATCGTTGCTAGGGACAAAGTCTAACTCCCAAGATTTAGTATATTAGCTATAGTTATTTCACAAGGGCATTTCTTTGAAGATTTGTTTCTCATCTGGTGATTATTAAGTTTCCAAACCCTAGGTGACTACGGCCCTTATGTTCTCAACTAAATACAAACTGGTTATTTAATTGCAGATATAAAAATTATTTCACATAGCAGTAGTCACATGTAGCTTGAAAGTAAACAGCGGAAGCAAAACACAATACACAGATAATATACTCCTTCAATTCAGCCTTTCATCAATAATTCAAAGCTTAAAAGAAAACCTCCATAAACTTTCAAACTAATAGTTATGTGGTACACTCAAACAAAACAAATCTGCACACTTACTGAGGAAAAATGCCAACCAAAAAAACAGAGAAAACAACCTGCAATTTGTTGCATGTTGTACAGGTCGTCCATACGCCTGTATGGGCCTATTCTATATGGCTATATGGACCTGTTTGTGGGATTGTATGGATCTGTCGGTGTGGATCTGCCCTGTACGGACTTGCACACTCCTCTCAAATTGGTTGTTGAACTTGGCTCCTCTCTAACACTCTAACTCCATTCCACAGATGAAATCAATCACCTTCCAACCAAATTATCTTTGAGTGAATAATGAATGTGTCTTACCCTCTACCTTGACTTGCCTTTATGCTTGAGTTGAAACCCTAATCTACCAAAAGTCTAATCTCTCAATGAGATGCATGATTGAGATTAGTCTAGATCCCTAATGTATTAAAAATACACTTTAGTAGACTCAACAACTAAATATAAGACTTTCACTTTATTACTAAAATGAATTACAAAATAGAATTGACTCGAACGACGTCCAGCACGTTTGACACTAAACTTGTGATGGAGTTCCTCTCCAATTTATAATTTCAAATAGTGACTCCACAAGGAACAAAGCCACGTTCCAAAATATTTGAAATGACATAATGGTTGTAGAGGTGAGGACATCCAACAGAATTTAAAAGAGGTACAATGGCCATGTATTTTCCAAATTTCCAGATTAGCTTGTCATATTGAAGACTTTAAGTAAAGGAATATGGCATTATTCCTTGAAGAGTTGGAAGCCAAAGGGTTTCATCCTATGGATTTCTTTGGTATCCCAGGATATCCAAATGAGTTCCTTGATCCGGATTGGGATGAGCAAGTTGCAAAGTTCCATAGACAAACAGATTCACCTTCACTACGCGTTGCTTCTTTCATTGAACTCGCTTCAAAATTCTATGTTTTCCATCATGCCTTGATGAAAATGTTTGTACTTACCTTGGAAGATGCTATATAAATATGGTTTGAAAATATTGGTAGGAAGGAAATATCTTCATTTGTAGGTTTAATCGAATCATTTCATAATCACTAGGATCCTAGTTATGAAGAAGAAGAAGTTGAAGATCTAGTTGATGCTTACCATTATAAAGAAGCTGAGATACAATACGTAATCCTTGCACATGAGAGTAACCCTCCATATGCTCGTTTTCCTGAAATCAAGGATTAATTTGAGGTAGCGATGTCCTTTGTTGAGCATCTCAAATAAAAATATGTGGAGCCAAAACCTAGAGAAGTTTGGAGATGAGATGAACTTTTCATGAGGATTGCTTGGATGACCAGCTTTCTCTTTCATCACATGAGCCACTTGTACATGAGATTTTAGATCCGGATAAAGAGAAGTGTGATGAAGTTCTTGAAGACCCTATTGCAACACCTCATGAAGATCTTGATGGAGAAGATTACATTTAAGACTATCCATTCCATCTTGTTTAGAAAGAAGCACCCTATGATGATGTACACTTGCATGAGGATATTCCAGCAGCCATCATGGATTCCAGAAAGACAAGGGTTTGGTGAGCTATGGTGAATTTCCTTTTCAAATGTATGAACATGATGAAATTTTTGAAGAATTGAAAGAGATAGATCTTGTAGAGAACCACATGGAGGATGAACAGATTACAGGTGCTTCCACAGTTCCACTATCTCATGTGAGAAATAGCATGGCAGTCAAGAGGATGATGATGTCCAGCACTCTATTTATGATTGGGAGACAAAGATAGGATGTGGATCACTAATTTTTCATGGAGACCCCATCTATAACACCAATGGTGAGAGCTTGATGGAGGAAAAATATGAATTTGCACCTTCCATTTCCAATCAGTGTTGAGAGCCACTTCATGGACCATGAAAAGGACATCGTGAATCCTATTTCCTTTGATATTGGACAGCCAAAAGATGTTGAGGTATGTGATGCATTTTCTGTTGTTGATCAACATCTGTGTGTCCTCATCAATGGGGCAATTTCCTGCAGAATGAGGAGCACTATGATTACACTATACATGCAAAAAATTTGCAGCCATTGAAATCTTCAGATTGTACCATTTATATGTACAAAAAATCAGCAAGGAATGTAATTTCATGGATGCAATATTTGTGGAACAATGGCATGCACAATCTCTGATGTATTGTAGCATTTTTCGGCCTCCTAAAAGAGGGCATCAAGACCTAAATTATTAATTGATTTGTTTTTCTAGATCTGATTTTTCATGGCATGTATCATGTGGAAACCTGATGAAGGGCAGCGAAGAAGCGCAACAAATATTTTGCAGGTTTATAACAGATCCCACCATCTAAACCCCTGTTTCCTGAGGATATGACAGGTGATATTCATGGCAGCCAAGGAGGACAATTGTTGGAGCTTATAGATCAGCCTTTGTAAAGGCATGGTTTAGTGCATGGAGATGACTCGGATTGACGAGGGGCTGCCCTATCCATATGCCAGAGGTGATCATTGTATCTGCCCTATCCAACATTGGATAGAGCAAGCATGTAATAGAACACACCAACCTTGGTGTGATCTTGGCGTTTTACTGCATATTCAGGAGCTCACCTCAATTTTCATCCACACAGTGAGAAAGATTCCAAACTACTCTTGCAGGATGTTTGTTGTAGCCTTGTTTTGGTTTGTTGCCAAACAGATCTCATGTTTTCGTTGAAATGAAACGGTTGCAACATTGGCTATTTGATAACACTTGGCATTTGCATATTCCTATTGTAGTGTAGGAAAGGAAGAATAAGCTTGATGTTCATGAGCAGAAATTTCATTTATGCTCTATTTGACATTTTGGGTTCATGCTTTATTTGTAGCACCCCTTGAGAATGAGTAGTTAGATGAACATTCTCAAGTCATTTGTAAAAAATTGAGATTGAAGAGAATTTATATTATGTGTTGGGGATGTCAAATTTTTTATCCATCCTATCATGGGTAGCTATCTATTTGACTCATCTTGCAGGTACACTAGTGAATGACTTAGTTACATCTTCTCCGTCATATTCAAACCCTCTTGTTCTTTGATCTTGACTCCATCACCCAATTGGATAAGCACTGGCCTCGGTAGTCCACTATCCCTTTATTTCTAAAGAATATCATAAACTTATTTTCTAAGGTTTCCCCCCTAATGCCGAAAAAGAACCAGCATAAAGTGATTGGAAAAGTTCTTGTGGTGACAATGGACAACCTTCCTAAGTGCCTCTAGGGTTGCACTTCATTAAGGGACTTGAATATCTTTGAGTGCAAGTCTAGGAGGTAATAAAGACAAATTCTCTTATCCCTACTATTTTATTCCAAAAAATTACAGCCTAAAAAGGTTGTTCCAGAGATGTGCATTAGCTTAGACAAACCTTGTGGTATCCCAAAAACAAGGGTGGATTGTCTCCTACCAAGGTAGTAAGCGTCAAACAGCTTTAGATGAAACCATACCTATTCGAGCCGATAGTAAATTTCCAGTGAGGACTTATGTTGCTCTAGCATGTGACAAATATCTTACAAATGAGGTCATCCTTGATTTGCAATGCAAGAGTTTAACTAGTGAAGGTGCAACCCTCAACAACAAACTTGTTGAGTAGCCAGAAGTACTTATGGAGAGGGCAACATTCAAAATATTCTTCTGCACAGTACATTTGGCTACTCTGCAACTTACTTACCCTTAGGTGAAAGGAATTCCATTTCACCTAAGGAGTGTTATATATCCAGATGGATACCACGTAGTAACCAAAAGTACATACGAAGAGGTCAAGACACAGAGTAAGCCAAAAGTTTCATTACAGTTAAAAGATCCAGTTGGTTGGTGAAATGGGGTATCCATATTCAAAGAATCCTTAGCTAGTGTTTCGTTCCTTTTAGTCTTTAAACTTAGAAGGGCTTTTATTGCATCGATGTCGAAGCAACATGATATTACTTTTATGCATACCTACTAAGGCAACTTTCCTCGAACAGTTAAGATTTTTAATGCCAACTACATTGCTTTCCGATATTGATCTGTTCACGCTTCATATAGACATATCATTCATCCAACTAAGGAAACTCACTCTATGACTGTAATGGAATTTTCACGCCTTAACATTAATTCTAATTTCCAGATCAAGTAAATGCCTCCCATGATTGCATATGTATTATGGAGTACTGAAGCGGCAAAGTGATAAAAATTGTAGAACCATGACAGTTGTCCTATTTTCTGACAGCTAACAAATAAATGCTCTAGATTGCCTAATTATGGTGCCAACAAGAGCTTTTAAGAACGATGATGTTTAGATTAGGCATTGTGTTCCTATAGAGGGCTATGTTTGACTACAAATTTCATTATATGGTCATCTTTGCATTAGAACATACAGTTAAGCCACAACTGGAGGTAATCTCTGATTAGCATAATTTGGTTTTCTGTTTGTTTTAACTTTTATCTAGTATCCATCAAGAAGACAGACGGGATGAACAGCAGAGAAAATTCAAAACACCTACTGGACTTTGAATCAGAAGCCCAGCAACCACTTCACCATTATAGTGTGCGGGTAACAAGAACAGGTATGGCAGCGCTTAAATAGTATTAGAAAGTCTATTTTAAGAAATTGTGCTGAGAGAAGGTGCTTTACAGTCCAAGTGGGGAGATTAGTAACCAGACATGTTTTATTTATTTAACTAAACAACTATAAATAAACTAACATTAATCGATCTTAAACATAGATCTATGAAGTATCCAAGGATAAGAAAAATATTAAAGCTGGCATCAAGATGAAACTATTCTAATTTCAACATCGGAATATAGCAATAAATAAACATTTAGAAACGGAACAGCTTGCATCAACATGGATCTATGCTAGTTTCAAAATCGGAATATAGAGCAAAAAAACATTTAGAAACGGAACAGCTATCGAGCTTAATTATACGGTTTGTAGAAAGGGTCCTACCATGTTTTGAATTGGTCGTTAATTTATTAAAACAGGGGGGGTTTCCGTCACAAGGCGATCTATTCAAATATGTTTAAAAAATTATTTCGGCCCTACTTAATTCAATCAAAGCGAAGGCCATGAAACTTAAGATCGATTTAACGATTCTAAATGTCAACTACAATGGTCATCTGCAGAACTCTATTAAGAACAAATACCCCCATCAAGATTACGTATTCGCTCTCAAAAACAGAAAGTAAAGCTTCTAAGACTGCAAACTCTGCAGAGCACCGCGAAATTCGAAGATTATTGCAAATAAATTTTTTAACGATCCTTTCTTGGAAGGAAACAAATAACTTCAGAGCCAAGGGATTGGAAAACGTACCGTTTTGGCGATGACAGCCCCCCATCCTTCATCGAAGGCCCGTTTCATGACGGTGTAATTCGTTCCGGGAGGACCTGAACCGATCACGAAGGGATTCGGCATGTGCAAGCCGTTGACGGTTACGCTCAAATCAGGACCGGACCCATTCTGATCTACGCCTTGGCAGGCTTTTATATTCAACGAAACTATTTTATTTTTCCCATGGCCGAACACCGCAGGAATTCTCGGCGCACTGAACAAGGGAAAATTGATACCTGCCGTGGCTGGTCCATTAATTTTCTGTACATTCAATCCAAGGCCCGCCATTTCTGCTTCTACAAAACTGTTTCCAAAATTATCACAAAATACAGGAAAAGGGAAAGCCAAATGAAGAAACGATGATTCCCCTACTACTATGCCACTGTTTTTAGATCTAACGCAACCCAAAACCAAACCAGGTTGGCACATGCTGACGATGTAGATTTGTTTATTCGTCGCCGTCTCTGTCACTTGACGGAATTTTGTTTGCCAAATACCACGTGGATCATGACTCGTCAGCCGCTGTCTAACGTAGTCGTTGTCACTAAGTTTTATTTAAATCAATTCAGCTTTGGTTATTAATACTGGAATGGATTAAGCTAACCGTGAAGTAAACCTACCTAGTTTTTTGGGATGTGTTTTTTTCCAGAATTCGGTGAAAAATCGACTTATAATAGATGACCTTTAACATTCGAAATTGTTATTTATTGTGGTTGTAAATTTTATTGAAGGATATAAAAAGTCAATAGTTTGAATAATTTTATATAAATCATCATTGTATTGAATTATAATTATTGGATAATTTTATATAAATCATCATTGTATTGAAGTATAATTATTGGATAATTTTATATAAATCATCATTGTATTGAATTACAATTATTGGAGAATATTTTTTAATCATTATACTTATTGGAGAATTTTTTTTTAATATTTAGTAGGTGTAGATTTAATGTTGATCCACGCTTGTTTTAATTTTTTATAAAATTTAAATTTAAGATGAATCATAAAATTTACAAGTTATTCTTTTATTATTTATACTATAGTTTTTAATTAACATTTTCAATATTTTTTTAAGTGGTTATCTATTTTTTCATAGACTAATCTCTATGCAAAAAATTATATTAAATTTCAAAAGATAAACTTTTTGGTACAAAATTAATTTAATACTTCATTTTGTGATGTCTAATTGTAAAAATGATTTTTAAGCACATCAAATAACTATTGATATATGTGATAGTAGGTGCTAGGTTATTTAAAGTTGAGGGGTAATGTGGGTGGATTTATGCTTGGAGTAATGGTCAACCATTTTGTGGAAGGGTTAGTTTTATTTTAAGAGATTAAGATTTTCATAACAATGTAGATTAAGAAATTTATTGGTTAGGAGATTAAGTTATTAGCATTCGTCAAAAGAAAGGATTTATTTTTTTTAAATTGTCATGTCTTGGAAGATTGATTTTTAAAATTCAAAAAATTGATTTATATTTTGACAAGGTCGAGTACTATTATGTCTTTTTTTTAAACAAGTACAATAACAAATAAATGAATGTTTTTTAAACAAAGATCTCGGAATCAAAATAGGAGGCTTTTTACATTGATCTTCTCACATGAACATTCTCAATACAAACTTAAGGAATGGCATGTACTGTGAATCACATGACAATTAATGAAGAACATCATGCCACATGAACTGGAGTATAGCTTCCCTTAGCGCACACCCCAATACTCAATGCATTCATGCTTGGGTAGAGGGTTGAACTTATGTGCAAATAAATTGTTTTCGCAGTATATGTGGTGTATCTCTGGTTTGCCTAGGGTATCTCCACATTATGTCACCCATGTTACATGACTGATCTGAGTCTTGTTCCATAGTTTTGTTGAGGTCTAAAAAACTCCAACCAGTTCAATGTTAGGTGGATATCGTGGAAGTATTTTATTGTCAAAGGAAATATGAATGGATGTTTTGTACTATGGATCTCAAGAGAACAAGGAAGCTCAAAATAGTTTAGCAGCAATGTTGACTCTTCTCCAAAATAGTGGTCAACCTTGTCTGCATGAGGTATTTTAAGAGGGGGATTATCAATTTAGTTTTCAATTTGTTTGGCTTGCAATATGGAATTGTTTAGTCCTTGCATATTTGAAATATTAACATTGTATATCCAAGTTGTTTTGAGTGGAATCCCTCTCACACAATAGTGAATTTGTTGTCTACCACCATTGATGAACACCAACAAACCAATCATGTTTTGTGTGAAATTGCATAAATGAATAGGGTTATTGAATTCGAGAAGAAACATGAAGAAAAAAATAATTGTGTTCATTAAATAAATTTTCAATATGAAAAATTTACAATAAGTTATGGGCTTATACGCCCTTTGAGTGATTGTCCGTACAGTCATGTTGATTCTCTAATTCTGTTTATATGTATATTTGTTATTTATTATTATTTTATTTAATCATTATGAAATGTTTATAACATTGCCCTCTGCTTCTAAGATGCTTTGTCCTCAAAGCAAGGCAAGGATGGATATTATTAAATGAACTTATCGGTTTCCCATGAAGCATCTTCTTATGGACAAGTACTCTTCCACTTAATAAGGTACTCTTTGATGATGCAAGAGCATAGTCTTCTTTCTTTGAAGTTGATGATGGCTTTTGGTTCTAATACAAGTTCCCCTTCTTCATCCAAGGTAGGAACTATTGTCTGAGCAGTTTAATGTTGACCCAATAATTTTTTAAGATTCGAGACATGGAAAACGTTGTGAATTCTACTCTTATCTGATAACTTCATTCATATGCTACAGGGATAATATTTCGGATAATTTGATATGGTCCATAAAACTTGGGAGCCAGTTTATTCTTCCCTTGTTGCTTAAGTGAAAATTGCGTGTATAGTTGAAGTCTCACAAATACCCAATCTGCTACTTCAAACTCTCATTTTGTTCTATGTAGATCTGCTTGTTGTTTCATACAATTTTGTGCCATGGTTAAATTATCCTTGAGGACTTGCATTATTTTCTGATTTTCTTCAAGTTTATTTTTTACTACAAGTACATTTGCATCACCTTGAACGATCTCCTTCCACGAGGGAGGCGCATAACCATACAATGCTGGAAAATGTGTCATATTCGTGGATGTATGATAGGTGGAGTTATACCATCGTTCTACAAGATGTACCACCATTCTACAAGATGTAACCACTGTAACCATTTTTTCAGCTTGTCGGTAACAAAACTTCGAAGGTAGGCTTCCAAAAATTTGTTAACAAATTTTGTTTGTCCATCTGTTTGGGGATGATAGGCTGAGCTCATGTTAAGAGTGATCTCAACTTGTTTGTAGAATTCCTTCAAAAAGTTGCTTGTGAATTTGGCATCTCTGTCACTAATGATGATTTTTGGAAATCCAAATAATTTATAAATATCTTTACATAACACTTCAGTGATTTGTTTAGTAGAGTAAGTTTTCTTAATTTCCATGAAATGGGTGTATTTCGTTAATCAGTCCACTACCATGAATATTTTTTCCTTGCCTTCGAATAAGGGTAACCCTTCAATAAATTCCATCAATATTTCCTCCCATTTCTGGTTTGGAAAGTGAAGTGGATGGAATATCCCTGGAGTCACGACATTTTCACTTTTATTTCTTTGATAGGTGTCACACTCGACTACATACTTTTGAATGTCCTTATACATTCCTTTATAGTAGAAGGATTGCATGGCATTGTAGTAAGTCTTGAAAAAACCTACATGTCCTGCGGCTGGGGAATCATGAGATTCTCTCAACACCATGGTCTTAAACTTGGATGTTGGGATTAAGTAGATTCTTCCTTTATACCAAAGGATGTCATTCCTCCATTCAAGATTTGGACCTTGATTAGGATCATTAATTAGGGCACATGTGTTTGGATCCTTGACATATTCTCTTCGGATTTCATCTAACTAGTTTGGAACTGCCATTGAGATCGCTTAATCCTCGACTTCTCCATCTTTTCAGGAAAGGGCATCAACAGCTACATTGTCATTTCCTCGCTTATGTAGTATCTCCATGTCAAATGGAGCAATTTTTCCTATCCATTTATGTTGTTCGGTTGATCATGTTTGTTATTGTAGGAGATACTGAAGACTATTGTGATGTGTTCTTATCAAGATTTTGCTCCCTAGGAGGTATTGTCACCATTTTGATAAAGCGTGTATAATGGAAAGCATTTCCTTATCATACGTGGACTTTAAACTCTCCCTCTTATTGATATTTTGGCTTTCAAATGATATTGGATGACCCTATTGCATCAAGACAAATCCTATCTCAAATCCTGAAGCATCGCACTCAACTACAAAGGGTTTTGTCATCAAAGATTTTTTCTTCAATAAATATGTTAGAGGGGCAGTCTTATGGGCGTAGTTCTTCACATATATTTGATAGTACCCTGTTAAACCTAGAAACCATCTTAATTTCGAGATGTTATCTGGCCTGGGCCACTCGATGATTTCCTTGATCTTAATGGGATCAACTTTGACCCCTTCCTTCGATAGTATGTGACCAAGAGAGTCCACTTCTTCTTTACCAAAAGTGCATTTTGAATTTTTTGCAAAAAAATGATGTTCTTCCAAGATGGTTAGTACTTGATCTAAGTGTCAAACATGCTCTCTCCAAGTTTTTCTATATATGAGGATATCATCAAAAAATACTAATACAAACTTTCCCAAATATGGTTGGAATAATTTGTTCATTGTTGCTTGGAAGGTGGTTGGACCGTTAGTTAACCCCAAGGGCATTGCCTTGAACTCATAATGGCCCTCATGAGTACGGAAAGTAGTTTTGGCTACATCTTCTAATCTAACCCTGATTTGGTAATATTCGGATCTCAAGTCTAATTTCGAAAAGTACTTATCTCCACGAAGCTCATCCATCATCTCATTGATGAATGGGATAGAGAATTTGTTCTTAATTGTTACCTTGTTGAGTCCTCTGTAATCTATGCACAACTTGAAATGTCGATCTGTCTTCCTAACTAGCACTACTTGAGTTGCATAAGGGATTCTGCTCTTTGAAACAACTCCACATTTTAACAAATCTTGGGTCAACCTCTTGATCTTCGTTTTATGGTGATGGGGATATCTATATAATTTGATATTGACGAGTTTTTCCCTTGGTTCTAACTCAATCTAGTGCTCAGTCTTCTTATTTGGTGGGAGCTCCATCGACAACTCTTGGAACACCTTTTGGTGTTTTTGGATTAGCTATTGTATCTTTGGTTGTTTGCAGTCATGTCCTTTACATGTTAGCAACTCCATATCTTGATATTGGATTATGTAAATAAGTGCTCCTTTTCAAATTAACCTTTCCATCTAATGTGATGTAATCAACTGACTTTGGGATGGTTGGAAACCGTACAATTTGTACTTTTTCCCGAGCCATTTGAACTTGATGAAATGCTCTTGATGGTTACCGGAGTAAGTACCCAATGTTTGCAACCATTGGATTCCCAACGCAATGTCTACTCCTTCAAGAGGTACTGCAAAGAAGTCAAATTCTAAGTTATACTCTTGCATTTGTAATTTAACCTTATGACATTTTCCCACATTTTCAATCTTCTTGTCATCTGCTACCATCACCTTCATGTTAGGTATTGGAAAAATGAATAAGTTGAATATCTTAGCAAGATTAACAATAATAAAGTTATGGGTACTGCCAGTATCTATGAGAATTGACACATTGTTGTTTTTGATATGTCCCTTTAGCTTCAGTGTTTGTGGTCGGGATATCCCTGTAATGGCAACTAATGATATCTTTGGTGTATCATATTCTAGTTTTTAGTGGCAGACATGTTGGTTTCTTGTATCCTCCTCACTTGACTCTTTACATTCTAAGATTTTTCTTCTTCTTTAGCTTCACAAGCATACAATTTTTGGAGGTTGCTCCTTTGCAAACATCTATGCTTAGGATCCCATTTCTCTCAGCAATATTTTCACTTTCCTTCCTTCATCCTCTAGGATTTTAAACTGGGTTTTTCTCCTTCCCTTAGATGTGACGACATATATATTGAATTCCATGTATTCAATGATTAGGGAGGGCTCCTATTGGAATATTTTTTGTTAAAGATACTTTGAGTGGATCGTTTAAACTTGTTCTCGATGATTTTGGCTTTGCGTCTTGCATTCTCCATGGTAGAAGTGTTGTGTAATTCTAACCCATCCCGAATGTGCGGTTTTATCCCATGTATGTATATTTGCAGAGGTTGATCATCAGTTAGTTATGGAACTCAAGTTGTCAAAGCTTCCCATTCACATGTGTACTCATCTACACTGCCTTTTCTGCTACAAACTAATGATCTTGGCAAAGAAGTCTTTCTCGGTTACGCCTTGAAACCTCTTAAGAATATCATTTTTAGATTTATCCCAATTAAAGGAACATACTCGGGTCGTCATCTTCCACCACATGTGCCAATTGTACACATTTCCCTCTAATTGCATGACAATGTGCTTAATCTTCTCGCTATCGTAAGGTATGTTATGGATGTCAAAATATTCCTATGCTTTATTGATCCATGCGATGCATTGCTTTTCGTCACCATCAAATTTAGGTAACTCTAGTTTTACCCTTGTCTGGTATCTATGTGCTTGGCATATTGATATTGACGGAATGTTAAAGAAAGGAACTTCATGGGGTAGCATCGTGTCGTGCTGGCTTGGTGATTTTGGTGTATTTGGAGGAGGTGTATTGAAGAGGTGTAGGTGTGGATTATGGCTAGGTGGTGGGAACGGAGTGTGCAGCAGTAATCGCGCCAAGATATTGTTGAGAGACTCTTTAGTCTTATTTCAGTCTTCCTTCAATGCACTGATTCCTCGCTCTATTCCTGCCTGTATTCCTGTTAATTCATTATTATTATTTTTGATGTCCGCCTTGAGTTCTACATACCTTCTGTTGACTTTTGCATCCAATTGCTGCAATATGACATTGATATCTCCCATTCTGGGGACTACTAGGATTTTCTCTACGCTGAACCTTGATTTATTTTTTTGGTTGTTGGAAGGCCAACCACATTTTTTTAAATAATAATAATAATAATAATAATAATATTATTATTATTATTATTATATATATTTTTATTAATTATAATTTGTTGTTGTTTTCTTAATAATAATAATAATAATAATAATATATATTTTTATTAATTATAATTTGTTGTTGTTTTCTTTTATGTGTTGTAGGTCAAGGTGGGGGAAGGTGGGAAGAGGGATGGCGGGGGGAGTAGCCAGAAGCATGTGGAGGAGGCATACAGATGGCAGGTGGATATGACGTGGAGCAACTCGAAAAGCGGAGGAGATGGGATCCAGATGTGAGCGGAGATGCATGCAGAAGGTAGTGTGCGAGGAAAACAGAAGGGGATGCAAATGGGGGAGTGCAGGCGTGGACTGAGGAGGGAGGGGTGACGGTCGGTGGGGAGCAGTATGTAAGAGGCAAGAGGGGACGCAGGAATAAGTTGGAAGAGGCGGTGTTTCAACAATAGACGGTTTGACGTGTTGCAGATGCAGAATGGTGGAGTGATGACGCACGGGCAGGGGTGGTGGCACACAAGCGGAAGGCGGTTGACTTGGAGATGGTGTGGAAGGGCTGCCGCATGAGGTGCTGCGGGAGGTGGGCAGAGAACCTGAGACAGGTTGCGGTTGGTGGATCAATATGTCGGTGGCAGGAGCGACGACCACACTCTGGATCTGATACCAATGAAGTCGAGAAGAAATGTGAAGAAAAAAATAATTGTATTCAGAAAATAAATTTTCGATATGAAAAAAATACAATAAGTTTTGGCTTATATAAGCCCTTTGAGTGATTGTCCGTACAGTCGCGTTGGTTCTCTAATTATGTTTATATGTATATTTGTTATATATATATATATAATCATTATGAAATGTGTATAACGATTATAAGAAGGGTGGTGCATCATATTGAAGATTTTCATGTTGCAATTTCTCACCTCAATAATAGAAACACATTATACAACCTGATGAGAATTCTAAATAGTTCTCGTATTTTTATATGCTCTATTTAGTGGTTATTTTTACCTCCAAATTGAAAAATAGTGCTACCAGCAGAAGACCATTTAAAAAAAAAAAAATCACAAATTTTTGGAAACCTGTCAACTATTTTTTTTTTAATTACATAAATTCACTCATTTTTAAAAATAAAACAAATTAATGATTTTTATTTTGTAATTTTGTATTAATAATTGAAAAAAATAAAATAAAACTTCAAATGCAAAATTAATAAATTAAAAAACAACACTAATTAAAATGAAATAAAGAAATTAAGCTAAAAATAAACTAAAAATATTATATATATATATATATATAATAAAAGAGTAAATTAAAAACAAATTATTATAATAAAATATTTATTAAAAATTTTGTAATTTTTTTTTTATAATAAAAACAGATAATAATTTTTATTTTTATTTTTTTATGAAAAAATTCCATGTCTGAAAGAGCAATTGCCAATTCATCCATTTACATTCAAAGCAGAATAACTACTACAAGATGATCAAAGAGTGAGCAATTTCTTGCAAAAGGAATTTATAACTCCAAGATGAACATTCTTAAGGAATTGGCTGAAACGCGCTAGGTTCTCCATTAAGGTTGAGATGAAATTAACAATCTCAACTCCGGATGTCCCAGGATTTCCCTTGGACACACCATCAAAAAAAATACATGCAAAGGAGGACTTCATCCACCTGTCTAAAAATTATGACTCATTGCAACGAATTCTCCAAAGAGGGAAGCAACTCGGTTTGGGGGAGATCGATTTTCGAGTTCCCAAAGAGCAATTTCCAAGCTACGTGTAGACCTCAGCTGGCAATGTTGTCAGAGTCAAAGAATTGCACACAGTTTTTGAAATGTGGAATTTAATTTTATTAGCAACTTTCTCAGGAGTCGACTGCTTACCGTTGAAGATCCCATCATTCCTAGTTATCCACAGCTTCCACCAAATATATTTTGGGATAATCTGCCAGAGTTTTTTCCAAACCACGTTGCTGACAAATGATTATGTCCTCTGATTTTTCTAGATGGGAATCCGCTCGTGCTAGGAGGAGAAGAGGGCGATGATTGAAATTTGATGGGGAGCCAAATCAAAGAGGCCGTAGAGGACCAACTCCCACACCTGATGAGAAAAATCACAATCAATGAAAATGTGATCCGACATTTCAACAGCAGCATTGCAGAGACAACATCTATATGGACCATTGAACCCACGTTTGCACGATTTTTCTCTAGCCAACACCCTTATGTGCATAAGAAACCATATGAAGAAATTCACCTTGGGAAGACATAAAGAGGGCCAAATAGAGTTCCAGATCGCTGGAGATAATCTTGAAGCAAGGGGCAATTGAAGAGCTAAGAAGCCTTGGGCTGCTGTATATTTTCCGGAATGTCCCCACCCCCAAACACATTTAGAGTAGCAGTTAACTGGAGCAAGACCAGTTAAGGATAATATCAACAAATTCTGTTGATTAAAAATATGTTATGGAATCTCAAGAAGAGTCCAGCCAACCCAATTCCCATCTCTGTCCCAAGAAAAAATATCTGCCAACCTGAGAAAACCTTTGTTGATTAACCAATTCTTAATCTCACTCAACGAATTGATAGAGGAAAGAGGCAGGTTTCTTAATATCTTTTCATCCCACAGCAATGTCATTTTCCCACTTCCAGTAATTCTATAAAGTCAATGATGAAAATTATTGAATCCTCTTCTACATAGATTCCAGATTGCAGTGCCTGAAGGGGTGTTAGCAGTTTTTATATTTCTCAGTGAACCTCCATTTAGATATTTCTTCCAAAATATCTTTCTAACCAGATGATTTTTTTTTTCTGAATACAGTTGCCATATAATCTTTCCTTCCAATGCCAAGTTTTCCAATTCAGGATCTCGGATTTGCAAAACACCCTCCGAAGTGGGTCTTTTAAGTATTTCCCAACTAACTAAATGCATCTTCTTTTGATTACCTTTGCCACCCTCCCAAAGAAAATCTCGGAGAAGTTTGGAGATTTGGGCAGAAATGGACTTGGGGGCAAGAAGCAGAGAAAACTGGAAGATGGGGAGCGCTGATAGAACAACCTTAATCAAAATCAATTTACCAGCCTTAGTTAACCATTGACCACCCCAGGAAACAATTTTTTTATTAAGTTTACAAATCACATCCAACCACAACGAAGGAGGGTTGGGTCCCAAGGTTAAGGGTAGCCCCAAATAATTGATCTTATCCCACTTTTCAAATCCGGTAAATCCCAAAGAAAGAGCTATTCTAAGAAGAGACGAATGATCAACGTTCCAACCATATACAACACTCTTGCTTTTGTTAATCAAAGCTCCTGAAGTTAAACATAAGTTTTGTAATATTACATTGAAAGCCCGAGCAATGATAAGGGATGCCCCTCCCAATAAGAGAGAATCATCAACAAAAAGGGCGTGATTAATAGGATCCACACCACTTGCAATCTTAATACCAGGGAGAGTACCCGCAACCAATTCAGCAGAAAGTTTTATACTAAAACTTCCGCCATAAAAATATATAGGAAGGGAGACAAGGGACACCCTTCACGCAGACCTATTGTAGCTTGAAATAAATATGTTGGTCTACAATTTACAAGAGGCGAAATCCAGGGCCCGTCAATGCAAGCTTTAATCAAACAAACAAACTCTGCACTAAAGCCAAAAGAGATTAGGACTTGATAGAGGAAGGAGAGCTTGACGCGATCAAAGGTGTTTTCATGTCTAACTTGATGAGCATGCCTTTCTCCTTCCTTTGAAAACTGGAATGGAGGGATTCCTGAACTTGAATCACATTATCTATCAAATGTCTTCCTTTAACAAACCCCCCCTGAAGAGGAGAAATTAGTGAACCTAACAAAGGTTTCAATCTATTGGCTAAGAGTTTGGCCAAGATTTTATAAGAAGCGTTACAAAGGGAGATGGGTCGGAATCTATCAAAAAAAGTAGGGTTAACTTCCTTTGGGATCAAAGCTAGAAAGGTAGAATTAGTGTTCCCTCTCACTTTGGGATTTTTGAGAAAAGGTGAGATCATACGGAGGAGGTCAAATTTAATAGAGTTCCAGCAAACACTGTAGAAATGGATAGAGAATCCGTCCAGCCCAAGGGCCTTATCCGACTCCATAGCCTAAATAACATCTACAAATTCTTTTTCGGTGAAGGGTTTCACAAGTCCAACATTATCAACATGGCTGACCAATGAAGGAATGTTGGATAGAAAATCAACGTTCAGTATTTCATCTGAATTACTATCTTCATGGAACAATTGTTGGAAGTCCATATTAGTAGCCTGTTGTAATTGCCTTTGTCCTATAATAACATCACCATCACTAGTGCATATTTCTGATATATGATTATGAGAGAGCTTGGACCTACATTGCCGATGAAAAAATTTAGAGTTTTTATCCCCAGCATGCAACTAAAGGCTATGGGATTTAAGCCGTAGATGTTCTTCCTCCTGGCGGAAGGAAAGGAAAGATGTAGATTTCATGGCCTGTTAACCAACTAACTGAGAATTAGATATTTCGTAATTTTCCATGCTAAGCTGAATCTCAGCTAAGGCCTGGATTGTCACTTCCCTACATCTTGTTGGATTTGTGAGGGGAGTTTTGATCCAACTTTTCAGAGCAATTTTGGTGAGCTTTAGTTTTTGTTCCCAAACAAAGCTGGGAGAGCCTACAACGAATTGAGCCCATACTTGGGATATTATATCCCTGAATCCCTCCCTCTCAACCCAAAGAAGGTTTAACTGAAATGGGATAGGTCCAAGGTTTTCTTCTTTTTCCAAAAGGAGAGCAATTGGGTGATGATCAGATGTAATATTTGGAAATTTTTTTATGGGGATTATAAAATTGTCATCCAACAACGAGCTTTGAACAAGGAACTTGTACAAATGTGCTAAAATTCAATTCAATCCCACTCTGTTGTCAGTCTAAGTGAATTGCCCTTTCTTGGGCTTGAAATTGAGAAGGTCACTAGAATGAATCAAGGAGTCAACAACCTCTTGAAATGGATCCTTGCCCCGATTTCCTCCACGTTTCTCCTTGGGATCAAGAATAATGTTGAGATCGCCAGCCACGATTATATTTGTGAGGGAATGGATTTCCATATATTCTGACAGAGTTTGCCAACTTATTTTTTTCTCAAGAAAATTAACTAGGACATAGAGGTTGAAGAGAGAAATGGTTATCTTGCTAGATAATTGTTGTAATTAAGTGTAAATCCAATGTTTAGTTACATACGAGTTTTTTTGAAGAAAATTATCCTCTGACCATAAAGTAGCTAGACCCCCAGAAGTGCCCCGAGCACTTACATCCATGCCTACATTCTTTTACCATTTAGACCTACTGATAGATAAAAAAGCTTCCTCTTCTATCTTAGTTTCTTGGAGCAAGAGAATGTTAAAAGGATTCATTTTAAGAAGATATTTAAATGCTCTAGCCTTCAATGGATTCCCCAATCCCCTGCAATTCCAAGAAGTGATCTGCATTATTTACCCGAGGAGAAGGGAGTTTCTCCTCCCTTTGGGGACCTATTCTGCTTGCTTAATCCAAATGACAATTCAATGGTAGCTTGGATACCCTGCATTTGAAGCCTCTCAGCTTCTTCTTCTCTGATTTCCTTTTGAGATTTCCTTCCAGAATTTTTTGAGAATTGGCCATCATCATCCGAGGAGCCAAGAGTATCAACCACTTTCTTCTTTAGTGCATCTGCATAACAGGGATAAGAAGTTATTATGGGAGAAAGGTCTTGCATGAAAGCATCTACTCTAAGAGATTCTAGGCGCACTGGTTCAGATTCCCGTGGCTCTCGATTTACTTCACCCTCTTCTATATTAACTTCAGATTGATGCAACTCGTCTTCTTCAAGGATAGGAGAGATCTGTTCATCAACAGAACTTAATACCACAAAGGGATTTGAAGAGGTTGTGGCATTTCCCTCTACCTGGGATTTTGAAGATTTATTCACAGAAGGGTTGACTCCATTTCCAACATTTCCCCCTTTATTTTTCACCTGTTTAGATGTGCCTGCTTTGATTTGGCTTTTCTTTTTCAAGGAATTCTTCTGCTTTTTTCTTACAATTGCAAGCAAAGTGACCATATGCATGGCAGAAATGACACTTGAAAGGGAGATGTTCATAATCAAGCTCTTGGAAATGAGACCATTCAATGACATTGATCTTGATTTCCTCAGGTGGCCCAATCTCCAAGTCTACCTCAACACATATTCAGGCACACGAATATTGGTCTTTCCTTTCTGCCCTATCAATGTATTTTCCGAGCTTATTCTCGATGGCTTCAAATTATTATGAACTCCAGCAATGAAGGGGAAGGTGGGGAATCCTAACCCAGACAGGAACAACTAAAGGAACATCCTGAGTAGGGTCAAAATTTAGAGTCCACTTGTTCAAGTAGAGTCCCCATGGACCCATAAAATAGGGACCATTTCAGAATATAAGATCTCGATCATCTGCTGATTCAAACACAAAAACGTAATAACCTCTACCAACAAGATGATTACGAATACCTTCTGAGACCAAAGGTCTCCAAATTCGCTGAACCCAACCTTCAACAGCCTTCGGGGATGGATACAACAAATTTCCTAATGAGACGCTGCTCTGCTAGGTTCAAGGCAGTTCGACAAGGATTTTCTGCCAAAAGATCCATAGAAGGGATGTCTGTCTTCTTCACAAAGGACTGCACCAGTGGACTACCCTTTCTCTTCCCACACAAAGTAATGAGGCGTTTGAAAGCATCAAGCTCGGGAGGGAGAGGAGGAGGACCCCCTCCAGAGGCCATATAGAGCTCAATCAAACTGACCGTCTGTCAATATACTGAGGAATACAATGTCACAAATCCAGGGAGAGCAAACAAAGTCTGAGCCAACAAAGAAAGAAATACAAACCAGGACGAAGTTTTCTTGATTCAAAAACAGGGCCCTCAACTACTCCAAACATCAAACAACGAGATCCTTCACAACAAATAGAAGTAGGGACAAAACAACTTGGAGGATCACGAAGCCAGCAACAACTAGAATCTCGGGATCACCAGCTCAGAGTTCTTGAAGAGACAACTGCATAGCAGACACCCCAACAAACAAATTCACTAGCATACTGAGAGTTGTAAGTTGAAGACACCATAATATATAACACTCCAAGCCCAAAGAACAACCAAGAGAGCGATCTATATCCAAAAAGTTAGGCCAAAATCTCCACGATTCACAGCCATAAAAAACTAGGAAAACTAGAAGCCATCGATCCTGCAATTAGCAACATCACCAGCAACCAGGACAAGGATCTAATCGATCTGCAGAAATAGAGCCACATTCACATCCAAAGGCACACACATCCAACAACAAGAAACGCCACTAGAGAGAGTGAGCGTTTGGAAAGGCATGCTCACGATCTCAGCCAAATCGGCCTGCAACGAGCAGGACTTCACCAAGGAACCAGACGAACTCGTTCAAATCTTCTTGGAGCAAATCTTGGACGGAAAAACACTAAGCCAATTAAAAAATTAATAATTTTTGTAAATTTTATTAAAACTCAAATTTTTATTTAAAAAAAAAATTATTAAGATTTTTTTTTGAAAATTCATATAAAAAAATAAAAATAATTAAAAAAATCAGACAAAAAACTAAAAAAACCTTTATTTAAAAAAATCTATATTAAAAAAAAACAATTAAAATTTAAAAAACAAAAATAAAAGCCTACCTACCCCACCCCCTCATCCCCTCCGCTCCCCCCACTCCGCTCCCCCACCATCCCACCCGCTCTCCCCTCCCCTCCCCACCCCTCCCCTTTCCCTCCCTTGCCATCACCTTGCCCCTCTCTACCATCCCCTTTCCCACCCCTCCCATCCCCCGCCTCCTCCCCCTCCCCTCCGCCCCCTCCGCCCCCTCCGCCTTGCATCGTCGCCCCTTCCGCCCTCCTCCCCCCTCTGCCTAGCACCGTTGCCCCTTCTTCCCTCCTCCCCACCCCGCGGGCTACCATGGAGCCACAACTCGATGTCGAGCACCGAGTCATTGCTCGATGGGTGCGCTGGGAAGCTTCGCGCGACGCCCATCGAGCAACAACTCAATGGCCGCCCGCGGGGTGGGCAGGAGGGGGTGAGGGGTGACGGTGGAGGGTGGAGGGGAGGGAGGTGGAGGGGAGGGAAGTGGGAATGGGATGGCGAGGTATGGAAAGGG
>LPNX010859954.1:1378557-1390248 GCA_001517045.1 Pseudotsuga menziesii
CTCTTGATTTCTTTCAGTCTTTTGCATTGTTTCAGGTCCTTCTTGCCACTTAGGAACATTTTATAAGTCTGATAGCAAACCTTCCCTGCCTTCCTAAGGCAGTTTATTGATCTTTTTTAAGATTTTCCTCCCCATTCGCGACTTGCTCTTTTGAACAGTCGCGAATGCAAGCTTGCATTTGCTGGTTGCTGCACTGAACAGTCGCGTATCATTCGCGACCTGCCCTTATAGACAGTCGCGTATATACCTGGAAGTTAGGATTTTTTAAGTCAAGTTTTTGCTTGTTCCCTTCTTCAGGTAATCCCTGTTTGTGAGTGGTGTCTCTTTATGAATGCTGTGTAGCTTGTCTGAAGACTTTTGGTGATCACCCTACCTGCTTTTTCAAAATCCTTTGAGTCCTTTTGCTTGGAGTAGTTCTTTCTTGTTTGCTTTATTAGATCCAAGTTTACTCAAAGCACGGTGCATTTCAGGTGCACGGTGGGTCTGTTAAGGTCTTCTGCGGGTGCATGAATCCAGGGAGTTTGTGTCTTTCTTTTTGTTGTTCTTTATCTATGTGGTAAGCCCCTTTATAGCATTAGGATTTACTCTTTGCTCTTTCACCTGTCTCCTTTGCTTGGTTTGCTTTTTGGCCTTTTGTTTCTGATCAGCCTCTGTTAGTGGCCTTTGTTTGATTTCAGAAGCTTGTGGATGTTGTTTTCCTCCTTCTTTGGTTGGTCTACTTCACCTTTCCAAAATAGTTGTCTTGTCTTTTATACAAGCCTTTCTTCCAAGTAGGGTTTATGCTGACTTTAGTTGGTTCTAGAGTTTGTTGGGTGGTTGCATAGCAAAGTTCCTTTTGCTTGGTTCTTTTTATCTGCATGCTTTGCTCTGTAGGTAGTTTTTCTTTTGCACTTATAAAAGAAAATTAAAAAAGAACTTTTATTTCTTGCTTTTCCCCCTACTTCTTTCTTTGGTTTGACCTTGTTGGACAAGGTACTGAGCAGCCTTTGTTTGTAGGTTAGATTGATGCTTGGGACTTCTTGACCTTTGTTTATGTCAGTATTTATGCTCAGTCTTTTCATTCCAAAGTGTTGGCTTGTTTACTTTTGTAAGCTTTCCTTTTAAAAGAGGTTTATATTCAACTTTAGGGAAACCTAGGGTTTTTTTTTGGGGTGCAAAGTAGTTGTCTATCTCCTTTGCTTTCAGTATTTGCTTGCTTTAGTTGATAGGCTATTTTTTCTTTTGCATTTTATAAAAGAAAAATACAAAAACATGTATTTGCTTTATATGCATGTAGATTAGGCTGTTAGTCTAGATTGCATAGCATAGCATTGTTTTTGAAAAATTTTAAAAAATATAAAAAGATTTGATCTTTTTTGGCTTTCAAGTTATTTGAAAATATAAAGAGAATAGCTATTTGCTTCTTTGCATCTCATTTCTCTTTGCTTAGTCATTTTGTTTTCGTTTCTTGAGTCAAAACACCACATTCAGTTTCACGCCATTTACCCTCTGAGTAAGAAACAACCCATAAAATAAACGACATAATTTTAAAATTTATTAGTAAGTTTTTATTTTTAGGGCCTTCCACCAACTAGCTTAGGCTAGACTTGTGGGTTAGGGTGTTTCAACTCCCCACAAGTGTTAAATTTCAGACGTAGGTGGCCTATCACTAGGTAAATCCTTGGTTCTACCGCTGTATCTGAGAAGCTCCTCTCAAACGGGAGTTAAGCACGAGGCCGCGTGGAGGCTTGGATAGAGGGGATAACCCCTCGAATCCTTGTCAAAACGTAACCCAGGACTTTTTCACATCTGGGGATTCTGTCTAGGCAGTATTTCGGGCTCAGCTACCCTGCCCATGCGTACGAGTTCGGCTTGCGACTGTCCCCCAGACAGTTGGTATTATCAAGGTAGCCTTTAGTCTCTTGTCTTTTAGGGCTCATACACAGGTAAACCGGAAGGTTATTTCTAGTTCACCTCGGACAGACTTGGAAGGTAACCCTTGTGGAAAGTGCAGGAGGGTGGTGGGTGATTCCTCCGCTTGTGCCTGAGAACCCCTCAAGGACGCCAAGTAACTGTTCATCAGCCTTCTTCTGGAAGGTATATCTTTATAGCCTGTTTAGATTGCTTGAGACTCTAGGATCTTTTTAGTGAGTGCTGTGTGGTTTGTCTGTACTTAGTGGGCCTTTAGGTGTCTGCTTTGTAATTTTGGTTGATCATCAACCTCGGAATTTGTCTCTTGTTTTGAAACTATGACTAGCACCCCTTTGAACACCAACCAAGAGATCCCCATGATGGGAGCCCCTTGTCCTATTCCTCTCACAGGGAATGTTGGTGTTCCCTTGATGGCCACCTTGAATCTTCCAGGATTCACCATAGGGCTACCGGTGTGGTTGTTTTCCACTCCAACTGTCCTGAATGCTCCTGATGCTTCTCACGTAAGCACCTTATATCAAGGGAATCAAAACACTGTCTCCCCTTCACCTGTAGTTAGTTCTCCTCCTCCTTCTACCTCATGCGATGAAAGTACTGATACTAGTAACCGACAGTCTAAAAGGAGTAAAAGAAGGAGGAATAGGAAGAAAGCACATAAGCAAGGGGGCACCCGTTCAACCTCTGCAAGTCAAGTTGAAAGATCTCGGAATCAAAATAGGAGGCTTTTTACATTGATCTTCTCACATGAACATTCTCAATACAAACTTAAGGAATGGCATGTACTGTGAATCACATGACAATTAATGAAGAACATCATGCCACATGAACTGGAGTATAACTTCCCTTAGTGCACACCCCAATACTCAATGCATTCATGCTTGGGTAGAGGGTTGAACTTATGTGCAAATAAATTGTTTTCGCAATATATGTGGTGTATCTCTGGTTTGCCTAGGGTATCTCCACATTATGTCACCAATGTTACATGACCGATCTGAGTCTTGTTCCATAGTTTTGTTGAGGTCTAAAAAACTCCAACCAGTTCAATGTTAGGTGGATATCGTGGAAGTATTTTATTGTCAAAGGAAATATGAATGGATGTTTTGTACTATGGATCTCAAGAGAACAAGGAAGCTCAAAATAGTTTAGCAGCAATGTTGACTCTTCTCCAAAATAGTGGTCAACCTTGTCTGCATGAGGTATTTTAAGAGGGGGATTATCAATTTAGTTTTCAATTTGTTTGGCTTGCAATATGGAATTGTTTAGTCCTTGCATATTTGAAATATTAACATTGTATATCCAAGTTGTTTTGAGTGGAATCCCTCTCACACAATAGTGAACTTGTCGTCTACCACCATTGATGAACACCAACAAACCAATCATGTTTTATGTGAAATTGCATAAATGAATAGGGTTATTGAATTCGAGAAGAAACATGAAGAAAAAAATAATTGTGTTCATTAAATAAATTTTCAATATGAAAAATTTACAATAAGTTACGGGCTTATATGCCCTTTGAGTGGTTGTCCGTACAGTCATGTTGATTCTCTAATTTTGTTTATATGTATATTTGTTATTTATTATTATTTTATTTAATCATTATGAAATGTTTATAACATTGCCCTCTGCTTCTAAGATGCTTTGTCCTCAAAGCAAGGCAAGGATGGATATTATTAAATGAACTTATTGATTTCCCATGAAGCATCTTCTTATGGACAAGTACTCTTCCACTTAATAAGGTACTCTTTGATGATGCAAGAGCGTAGTCTTCTTTCTTTGAAGTTGATGATGGCTTTTGGTTCTAATACAAGTTCCCCTTCTTCATCCAAGGTAGTAACTATTGTCTGAGCAGTTTAATGTTGACCCAATAATTTTTTAAGATTCGAGACATGGAAAACGTTGTGAATTCTACTCTTACCTGATAACTTCATTCATATGCTACAGGGATAATATTTCGGATAATTTGATATGGTCCATAAAACTTGGGAGCCGGTTTATTCTTCCCTTGTTGCTTAAGTGAAAATTGCGTGTATAGTTGAAGTCTCACAAATACCCAATCTGCTACTTCAAACTCTTGTTTTGTTCTATGTAGATCTGCTTGTTGTTTCATATAATTTTGTGCCATGGTTAAATTATCCTTGAGGACTTGCATTATTTTCTGATTTTCTTCAAGTTTATTTTTTACTACAAGTACATTTGCATCACCTTGAACGATCTCCTTCCACGAGGGAGGCGCATAACCATACAATGCTCGAAAAGGTGTCATATTCGTGGATGTATGATAGGTGGAGTTATACCATCGTTCTACAAGATGTACCACCATTCTACAAGATGTAACCACTGTAACCATTTTTTCAGCTTGTCGGTAACAAAACTTCGAAGGTAGGCTTCCAAAAATTTGTTAACAAATTTTGTTTGTCCATCTGTTTGGGGATGATAGGCTGAGCTCATGTTAAGAGTGATCCCAACTTGTTTGTAGAATTCCTTCAAAAAATTGCTTGTGAATTTGGCATCTCTGTCACTAATGATGATTTTTGGAAATCCAAACAATTTATAAATATCTTTACATAACACTTCAGTGATTTGTTTAGTACAGTAAGTTTTCTTAATTTCCATGAAATGGGTGTATTTCGTTAATCAATCCACTACCATCAATATTTTTTCCTTGCCTTCGAATAAGGGTAACCCTTCAATAAATTCCATCAATATTTCCTCCCATTTCTGGTTTGGAAAGTGAAGTGGATGGAATATCCCTGGAGTCACGACATTTTCACTTTTATTTCTTTGATAGGTGTCACACTCGACTACATACTTTTGAATGTCCTTATACATTCCTTTATAGTAGAAGGATTGCATGGCGTTGTAGTAAGTCTTGAAAAAACCTACATGTCATGCGGCTGGGGAATCATGAGATTCTCTCAACACCATGGTCTTAAACTTGGATGTTGGGATTGAGTAGATTCTTCCTTTATACCAAAGGATGTCATTCCTCCATTCAAGATTTGGACCTTGATTAGTATCATTAATTAGGGCACATGTGTTTGGATCCTTGACATATTCTCTTCGGATTTCATCTAACTAGTTTGGAACTGCCATTGAGATCGCTTAATCCTCAACTTCTCCATCTTTTCAGGAAAGGGCATCAACAACTACATTGTCCTTTCCTCACTTATGTAGTATCTCCATGTCAAATGGAGCAATTTTTCCTATCCATTTATGTTGTTCGGTTGATCATGTTTGTTATTGTAGGAGATACTGAAGACTATTGTGATGTGTTCTTATCGAGATTTTGCTCCCTAGGAGGTATTGTCGCCATTTTGATAAAGCGTGTTTAATGGAAATCATTTCCTTATCATACGTGGACTTTAAACTCTCCCTCTTATTGATATTTTGGCTTTCAAATGATATTGGATGACCCTATTGCATCAAGACAAATCCTATATCGAATCCTGAAGCATCGCACTCAACTACAAAGGGTTTTGTCATCGAATGATTTTTTCTTCAATAAATATGTTAGAGGGGCAGCCTTATGGGCGTAGTTCTTCACATATATTTGATAGTACCTTGTTAAGCCTAGAAACCATCTTAATTTCGAGATGTTATCTGGCCTGGGCCACTCGATGATTTCCTTGATCTTAATGGGATCAACTTTGACCCCTTCCTTCGATAGTATGTGGCCAAGAGAGTCCACTTCTTCTTTACCAAAAGTGCATTTTGAATTTTTTGCAAAAAAATGATGTTCTTCCAAGATGGTTAGTACTTGATCTAAGGGTCAGACATGCTCTCTCCAAGTTTTTCTATATATGAGGATATCATCAAAAAATACTAATACAAACCTTCCCAAATATGGTTGGAATAATTTGTTCATTGTTGCTTGGAAGGTGGTTGGACCGTTAGTTAACCCGAAGGGCATTGCCTTGAACTCATAATGGCCCTCATGAGTACGGAAAGCAGTTTTGGCTACATCTTCTAATCTAACCCTGATTTGGTAATATCCGGATCTCAAGTCTAATTTCGAAAAGTACTTATCTCCACGAAGCTCATCCATCATCTCATTGATGAATGGGATAGGGAATTTGTTCTTAATTGTTACCTTGTTGAGTCCTCTGTAATCTATGCACAACTTGAAATGTCGATATGTCTTTCTAACTAGCACTACTTGAGTTGCATAAGGGATTCTGCTCTTTGAAACGACTCCACATTTTAACAAATCTTGGGTCAACCTCTTGATCTTCGTTTTATGGTGATGGGGATATCTGTACAATTTGATATTGACAAGTTTTTCCCCTGGTTCTAACTCAATCTAGTGCTCAGTCTTCTTATTTGGTGGGAGCTCCATCGACACCTCTTGGAACACCTTTTGGTGTTTTTGGATTAGCTATTGTATCTTTGGTTGTTTGCAGTCATGTCCTTTACATGTTAGCAACTCCGTATCTTGATATTGGATTATGTAAATAGGTGCTCCTTTTCAAATTAACCTTTCCATCTAATGTGATGTAATCAACTGACTTTGGGATGGTTGGAAACCGTACAATTTGTACTTTTTCCCGAGCCATTTGAACTTGATGAAATGCTCTTGATGGTTAGCGGAGTAAGTACCCAATGTTTGCAACCATTGGATTCCCAACGCAATGTCTACTCCTTCAAGAGGTACTGCAAAGAAGTCAAATTCTAAGTTATACTCTTGCATTTGTAATTTAACCTTATGACATTTTCCCACATTTTCAATCTTCTTGTCATCTGCTACCATCACCTTCATGTTAGGTATTGGAAAAATGAATAAGTTGAATATCTTAGCAAGATTAACAATAATAAAGTTATGGGTACTGCTAGTATCTATGAGAATCGACACATTGTTGTTTTTGATATGTCCCTTTAGCTTCAGTGTTTGTGGTTGGGATATCCCTGTAATGGCAACTAATGATATCTTTGGTGTATCATATTCTAGTTTTTAGTGGCAGACATGTTGGTTTCTTGTATCCTCCTCACTTGACTCTTTACAATCTAAGATTTTTCTTCTTCTTCAGCTTCACAAGCATACAATTTTTGGAGGTTGCTCCTTTGCAAACATCTATGCTTAGGATTCCATTTCTCTCCGCAATATTTGCACTTTCTTTCCTTCATCCTCTAGGATTTTAAACTGAGTTTTTCTCCTTCCCTTAGATGTGACGACATATATATTGAATTCCATGTATTCAATGATTGGGGAGGGCTCCTATTGGAATATTTTTTGTTAAAGATACTTTGAGTGGATCGTTTAAACTTGTTCTCGATGATTTTGGCTTTGCGTCTTGCATTCTCCATGGTAGAAGTGTTGTGTAATTCTAACCCATCCCGAATGTGCGGTTTTATCCCATGTATGTATATTTGTAGAGGTTGGTCATCAGTTAGTTATGGAACTCGAGTTGCCAAAGCTTCCCATTCACATGTGTACTCATCTACACTGCCTTTTCTGCTACAAACTAGTGATCTTGGCAAAGAAGTCTTTCTCGGTTACGCCTTGAAACCTCTTAAGAAGATCATTTTTAGATTTATCCCAATTAAAGGAACATACTCGGGTCATCATTTTCCACCACATGTGCTAATTGTACGCATTTCCCTCTAATTGCATGACAATGTGCTTAATCTTCTCGCTATCGTAAGGTATGTTATGGATGTCAAAATATTCCTATGCTTTATTGATCCATGCGATGCATTGCTTTTCGTCACCATCAAATTTAGGTAACTCTAGTTTTACCCTTATCTGGTATCTATGTGCTTGGCATATTGATATTGACGGAATGTTAAAGAAAAGAACTTCACGGGGTAGCATTGTGTCGTGTTGGCTTGGTGATTTTGGTGTATTTGGAGGAGGTGTATTGAAGAGGTCTAGGTGTGGATTATGGCTAGGTGGTGGGAATGGAGTGTGCAACAGTAATCGCGCCAAGATATTGTTGAGAGACTCTTGAGTCTTATTTCGGTCTTCCTTCAATGCACTGATTCCTTGCTCTATTCCTGCCTGTATTCCTGTTAATCCATTATTATTATTATTTTCGATGTCTGCCTTGAGTTCTGCATACCTTCTGTTGACTTTTGCATCCAATTGCTGCAATATGGCATTGATATCTCCCATTATGGCGACTACTGGGATTTTCTCTACGCTGAACCTTGATTTATTTTTTTGGTTGTTAGAAGGCCAACCACATTTTTTTTAAACAATAATAATAATAATAACATTAATATTATTATATATATTTTTATTAATTATAATTTGTTGGTGTTTTCTTTTATGTGTTGTAGGTCAAGGTGGGGGAAGGTGGGAAGAGGGATGGCGGGGGGGGGAGTAGCCGGAAGCATGTGGAGGAGGGTGCAGATGGCAGGTGGATATGACGCGGAGCAACTCGAAAAGCGGAGGAGATGGGATCCAGATGTGGGCGGAGATGCATGCAGAAGGTAGTGTGCGAGGAAAACAGAAGGGGATGCAAATGGGGGAGTGCAGGCATGGACTAAGGAGGGAGGGGTGACGGTCGGCAGGGAGCAGTATGTAAGAGGAAAGAGGGGACGCAGGAATAAGTTGGAAGGGGCGGTGTTTCAACAATAGATGGTTTGACGTGTTGCAGATGCAGAATGGTGGAGTGATGACGCACGGGCAGGGGTGGTAGCACACAAGCGGAAGGCGGTTGACTTGGAGATGGTGTGGAAGGGCTGCCGCATGAGGTGTTGCGGGAGGTGGGAAGAGAACCTGAGACAGGTTGCGGTTGGTGGATCCATACTCGGCGGCAGGAGTGACGACCACACTCTGGATCTGATACCAATGAAGTCGAGAAGAAATGTGAAGAACAAAATAATTGTATTCAGAAAATAAATTTTCGATATGAAAAAAATACAATAAGTTTTGGGCTTATATACGCCCTTTGAGTGATTGTTCGTACAGTTGCGTTGGTTCTCTAATTATGTATATATATATAATCATTATGAAATGTGTATAACAATTATAAGAAGGGTGGTGCATCATATTGAAGATCTTCATGTTGCAATTTCTCACCTCAATAATAGAAACACATTATACAACCTGACGAGAATTCTAAATAGTTCTCGTTTTTTTATATGCTCCATTTAGTGGTTATTTTTACCTCCAAATTGAAAAATAGTACTACCAGCAGCAGACCATTTTTTTTTTAGAATAAAATCACAAATTTTTGGAAACCCGTCAACTATTTTTTTTTAATTACATAAATTCACTCATTTTTAAAAATAAAACAAATTAATGATTTTTATTTTGTAATTTTGTATTAATATTTGAAAAAAATAAAATAAAACTTCAAATGCAAAATTAATAAATTAAAAAACAACACTAATTAAAATGAAATAAAGAAATTAAGCTAAAAATAAACTAAAAATATTATATATATATATATAATAAAAGAGTAAATTAAAAACAAATTATTATAATAAAATATTTATTAAAAAATTTGTAATTTTTTTTTATAACAAAAACAGATAATAATTTTTATTTTTATTTTTTTATGAAAAAATTCCATGTCTGAAAGAGCAATTGCCAATTCATCCATTTACATTCAAAGCAGAATAACTACTACAAGATGATCAAAGAGTGAGCAATTTCTTGCAAAAGGAAGAGATAACTCCAAGATGAACACTCTTAAGGAATTGGCTGAAATGCGCTAGGTTCTCCATTAAGGTTGAGATGACCTTGTGCCAGGAGACAATCTTTGTTTTCCAAAGAATCTGCCCTTCCATTTCATTCTCGCAGAATATGAAAAGAGTCAACCTTTTCAAACTCATTCATTGAATTTCGAATTCTTTGCAGAATTAAATTCAAGGCTGAATTGTTAAAGTGACAATCTGAGTTTAACAATTTAATCAAGAGTTATGAATCCCCAGAAATTTGAATTGACTAAAACTCGGCCTCCTTTGCCATTTGGCATGCCTTGAGGAGACTATAACTCTCTGCCTGATTATTTGACATTATTCCAAGCCCCCAACTAAAGCACGTTTCAATCTCTCGATCAGGCGAAATTAACAACCCCCCAACTCCGGATGTCCCAGGATTTCCCTTGGACACACCATAAAAAAAAATACATGCAGAGGAGGACTTCATCCACCTGTCTAAAAATTATGACTCATTGCAACGAATTCTCCAAAGAGGGGAGCAACTCGGTTTGGGGGAGATCGATTTTCAAGTTCCCAAAGAGCAATTTCCAAGCTACGCGTAGACCTCAGCTGGCAATGTTGTCAGAGTAAAAGAATTGCACACAGTTTTTGAAATGTGGAATTTAATTTTATTAGCAACTTTCTCAAGAGTCAACTGCTTACCGTTGAAGATCCCATCATTCCTAGTTATCCACAGCTTCCACCAGATATATTTTGGGATAATCTGCCAGAGTTTTTTCCAAACCATGTTGCTGACAAATGATTATGTCCTCTGATTTTTCTAGATGGGAATCCGCTCGTGCTAGGAGGAGAAGAGGGCGATGACTGAAATTTGATGGGGAGCCAAATCAGAGAGGCCGTAGAGGACCAACTCCCACACCTGATGAGAAAAATCACAATCAATGAAAATGTGATCCGACATTTCAACAGCAGCATTGCAGAGACAACATCTATATGGACCATTGAACCCACCTTTGCACGATTTTTCTCTAGCCAACACCCTTATGTGCATAAGAAACCAGATGAAGAAATTCACCTTGGGAAGACATAAAGAGGACCAAATAGAGTTCCAGATCGCTGGAGATAATCTTGAAGCAAGGGGCAATTGAAGAGCTGAGAAGCCTCGGGCTGCTGTATATTTTCCGGAATGTCCCCACCCCCAAACACATTTAGAGTAGCAGTTAACTGGAGCAAGACCAGTTAAGGATAATATCAACAAATTCTGTTGATTAAAAATATGTTATGGAATCTCAGGAAGAGTCCAGCCAACCCAATTCCCATCTCTGTCCCAAGAAAAAATATCTGCCAACCTGAGAAAACCTTTGTTGATTAACCAATTCTTAATCTCACTCAACGAATTGATAGAGGAAAGAGGCAGGTTTCCTAATATCTTTTCATCCCACGGCAATGTCCTTTTCCCACTTCCAGTAATTCTATAAAGTCAATGATGAAAATTATCAAATCCTCTTCTACATAGATTCCAGATTGCAGTGCCTGAAGGGGTGTTAGCAGTTTTTATATTTCTCAGTGAACCTCCATTTAGATATTTCTTCCAAAATATCTTGCTAACTAGATGATTTTTTTCTTAATACAGTTGCCATATAATATTTCCTCCCAATGCCAAGTTTTCCAATTCAGGATCTCGGATTTGCAAAACACCCTCCGAAGTGGGTCTTTTAAGTATTTCCCAACTGACTAAATGCATCTTCTTTTGATTACCTTTGCCACCCTCCCAAAGAAAATCTCGGAGAAGTTTGGAGATTTGGGCAGAAATGGACTTGGGGGCAAGAAGCAGAGAAAACTGGAAGATGGGGAGTGCTGATAGAACAACCTTAATCAAAATGAATTTACCAGCCTTAGTTAACCATTGACCACCCCATGTCGGTAACAATTTAGAAAGGACGGAGATTGCTGCTCACGCGCTGAAACCCACGCTGGTCAGATCTTCTTTGGAATCCACGCAGGTCGAGTCAAACCTAGGTCGATCTGAGAGGCCGTAAGCTACCTGCAAGCTGGGAATCTGGCTGTTGCTGGACCGGAGGAAGCTGCCAGGTCTGCGTGGGCCTCTCTGGCTCAGGATTGGGCCTCTCCTCGAAGGATCTAAGGAACCTGATCATGTGTTGACTGTTTTTG
>LPNX010859954.1:1401152-1475757 GCA_001517045.1 Pseudotsuga menziesii
CTCTAAGAGAAAGTGATTTTCCTCCTCAACACTCATAGATTCACACAGATGGCAAACCCTTTTCGCCCATGGAGTTTTAGGAATATACCAACGCCTTGTTTCGCTATGGAGTTCATGAGAGTTCATTCTAATCTTGGCTATATTAATTTTCTTTCGTGAGCTAGTTACTACTGAGAGATACTTTTGATCCTCCAAGTCATGATTAATGATCTCCTTATAGTATCTTAATTTTCTCTTAACCACTAAATTTTCCTCACGCCATAATTTCTCTTTAAACTTAGAAATAATAATATTTCTTACATTGTCAATGTTATGCAAAATGTCGTTTTCATTAATGTCCCAGTGGTTTAACCAAGCTATGGTATCTTTACACCAACACCGCTTGAGGCGTAGTTGGTTTTGACTTGAGTTTAAAGCAATTTTAGGAAGTCTCTCGTTTCCCATGTTATTTATCTTATGCTTGTACATTAGGTACCTAGTCATAGTAATTCTCTCGATGGGGGAAAGACCCACTTCTATGAGGAGAATAAGATAAGGCGTACTGCTTTTAATTTTAAGGTTATAAGTTATAAACCGCTTCTGGATTTACTCAGTCTTCCTCCAAGATTCTCTAGAAATGTTGCACCCCCATACTTCACAACCATACAAGATAATATGTATGACAAGAGTTTCAAATAGAAACTTTTTTTTATCCTACATGACATGACATGAAAAAATTTTAAAAATGGGGAGGGGGAAGTGATGGCCACAAAGACTAGATACTTTATTTTTCAAGGCCGTGGTTTGAAAAATACTGCAATGTTCGCACTACTTTCCGATTTAGAGGTTGATTGTAATAGTTTTTTTCCAATAATACTGATTTTTAAGTGCACGCTTTCAAACAAGTTATACTTTTGGCATTTGAAAAAACCAATGTGCTTCTAGTAGCATTAGTTTTCTATTCAATGATTGATTTTAAGGCTATTTTTAGCAACAATAAGAGTTTTTAAGGCAATGGTTGTCTTTTTAACCTTGAAACAAAAAACCATTCTACTAGTAGCATCACTTTTCAATTTAAATCTTGATTTTGGTGTTTTTGACACAATAAAATGGATTTTTAGGGTTAGAGTTCTGGTTGTGAGTATATAGTTCTCGTCAGGTTGTATAATGTGTTTAGAGTGAACTCATAATTAGAAGCTCAAATGATTTGAAATGCAAAGCTTGAGACAAAAGTGACGATTCAAGGTAGCCAAATCAAGAAGCTCACTATAGTTATAGGTTTTAACCACGTGTAAATTCCATAACATCTCCCCCTTAAGATTTAGTTGCCTTTATCAAAGAAAAGACCATGGAGGACAACACAATGCAACAAATACATGGAGACATAGAGAGTGAAAAATCAACACTAAAACTCAAAACAAATGACCAATTGGGAGCAAGATTTTCACTAAAAAAATCAAGGTTTTTATTTGTCATCATGTAATACTATTGTTGGGTCATTTGATCAAAATTTACGGTAGTAGGGTTTTTATTTTACCGAAGAAAAATATAAAGGCAATGTTGATTGTGGATAGGCCCTTTCAAATTTTAGATAGTTTGAATCTTTGGTTTTATGCTCTTTGGAAAGTTACAACATGGTGGCAACATTCTTTTAATACAAATATGCTCATTCGTTTATTAATTTTTTCATAAATAAAACTATGATATATGTGGGAAAAAATATTATTTAATAATAAAATTGAACACATAAATGTTTTATCAAATAGAAGAAGTATAATATTCGATTGATTTTAGAAGAAATATAATATTCCATTGATTTTATTATTTAACAATTTTATGTTGTGTGTATCATAAAAACTCTATATATTTTTCTTGAAGTAGGAAAAAGTCTATAATATTTAGAGTTATCAATATAGTTTTATTTATACAATATCCACAACTCAATATATAGTTGTATTTAAACAAAACATAGTTGGTGGAGAGGATAAACTTCCACTCATGCCATATATTTTTAAATTTAAAATTGTTAAAATACTAAATAAACAAGTTTTTAACCAATAAAAAAACAATTTAAGATCATACTTAAAGACTTAAAAAACAATTTTAACATATATATATTGGCAAGAAATTCAACATCCATTATTAACATTATTGAAATTATATATTAAAAAAAATGCATTTTACAATGATTCATTTTATGGATAAAACCCAATTCCATCTTAATTAAAAATCAACTTCTTAATTAAAATTTAACCACGTACCAAAAAAGATGGAAACATTGTTGTATTTTCAAAATTCATATTGTTTACATCAACACATGCGTATTGGACTGTTTATGATACGTGTTTACGTTAACGCAAGCGTATTGGATTCTTTATTTATTGTGTTCTTTTATTCAAATGAAGAATAACTTTCCAAAAGCATCGAGTATGAAATCACATTGGGCAAGAGATGTTAAATGAATAGACATCATCTATGAACATTATTGGACGTGGATGTTAATGAATATAACTGTACTTTTGATATTCCTTGGTGCTATTGGATGTGGATGTTAATGAATAGACCTCTACTTCTTTTTATATTATATGGGGGCTAAATCATTATTATTATTTTTTTTTAAAATATATAAACATTAAAGAGATGGGTTGTATTATTTATTTGGGGTTAGATCATTACTTTTTGGAGAAATATATAAAACATTATACTCAACCATGTTGGTTTGAGTGATGAGTTTTGGATGATTGGTATTTTTTTTTAATTTAATTTATGCTTTTGAAGAATGATAATACTATAAGTGTTAGACTTTTTTTTAAAGTGTAATTTATGATTTTGAAGAATGATCAACAAAAAGTTGCATAATATTGATGAAAGATTTCATTCTTAGTTGCTTTCGGTGGCATTAGACTTTAAACACAACTCTTTGGAGATATTATTTTTTCTCACCCCGTGTAATGATAGCTTCTTCAAAGCCCAAACAACAACGAGAGTTTCATGAATTTAGCTTCAATCAAGAAATTTATAAAAAGATTAACAATCTAATAATTTGTTCTACAGTTAAAAATAGACACCACATTCTTATGGATCAACTATATGATATAGTGTGCTTGAAACTCCCCATGCATCATCTTGTTGTGAGCAACATGGTTAGTAGCCACTTGTATTGCACTTTGATTGCCACAATACTCTAATTTTATTCCATATAAGGAAATTCAAAATCAGGTTTCAAATCCACATAGCTTATGTCACAACATTTTTTGTGCTTTTGTATTCAACTTTAGTATCAATAGGGAAACAACCTTTTGTTTCTCGCGTGAGCAAATAATGGGGCTAGACCAACTAAGTGAAGTTATGATTATAATAATTGTCGATATATACCCTGTATATGTCTATCAGTCTTCTTTGGAGCCTTCAAATCTCTCTCCTTCAAATCTTGCGTGAACCTGGAGACCAAACTAATAGCAAAGGAAATGTCAAATCAACTACACAGTCACATAAAGAAGGCTACCAATAAATTAAATGCACACAGTGGCATCGAACTTTCAAGAATCATAGTCCTTAGTCAACTTCACTTCTAACCAAAATGAAGTAGAACAAGACTTGTAGTCTTACATCATGAAACTTTTCAAGGGTTCCAATGCAAACTTAGGTTGAGAAATGGATGCACGAAAGAATGTAGGAAACATAGGTCTATGTTAAAGGTCTTTTGCTACTTCTCTTTCAAACACATAATTAGACCATGGGTACTTCTAGTGATAATCAACATCTAAATATAATGACACAATTAAAACTTCATCATTTGTATGCAACACATAAAAATGTGATATGGTTCATGTCTTTTTTTAAACCAAAACTAAGAACTAACTTATCAATCTCTGTTAACAGAACTGATTCGGTTAAACTTGAGTTACTGCTCAATCACAAAAAATTCCATGTCGACTTCGACTTCTTCTTTTATGGTCGGGTAAAACTTGTGTAACTTCGACTAGAAAAGTCTACCAAATATTTCGACAAGATTTTTAAAGACTAAATTTGGTCGGACTTTTTGACCCGACTCCTTTTACCTCAACAAGTTCTTATTTGTCGGTTTTACTCAACTTTGACAGGTTTTACTTCGACAAGTTTACTTCGACCGACTTACTCGACAGGTTTACTTCGACCGTTTTACTTCGACTTAACCACTTTTAGTCGAATTTCATAAAGGATGTTTCTTAGTCTAAAGACTTATGAAATCAATAATATTTTTCATCGACCGGTAACTTGAAATAAAACTCGACACAACAACAATTTGACAGAATCATATAACCAAACATTAAGTAGACTTGTGTCGACCACTCTGTGTAAAACCTCGAACTTTTACTAGGTGAAATGTTTACAGATTCTTTGATCTTTCTCTCAAACTATAAATATAAACAACATTTACTCAAGTAATTCTCGAGAGAATGTGCGGCTAAATAAACATGTATTCAACCACAAGCTATTTAATTTATATAACATGTTGGGACATAATAGAGAACTATATGTTGTAAATGCAAACATATAAATTTATAGAGATATTTCACCTTTTATAGAGCTTCGGCTCTCGACATCTTCAAACACAGAGAAGCTTGAGCTTCGACACTATTTTCTCAAAATTCACTCAGAATTGTCTCAGAGTTCTCTCTTACCTCTGCTACAAATTTACAAACTTCTTCTTCTATTTATAGGAAAACTAAAATTGCTTCTATGTGAATCTATTGACTCAACATTAAAGACTGTAATTACCTTCCACCTAGAAACTTAAGCTCATAAATTTAATTCGACTGGTTTACATTACAGAGTCGTGAACTCTTCAATCTTGTCAGATTGTCCGACAAAAACTGAATTGATACGGAATCTGACAGAGTCGGCTGATATCTGATACGGATATGTGATTAATTAATATTTCCAACACTCCCCCTTAATTATGAGTAGATGGGGATCTTAAAACAAAATTTTACAAAATGATTCAGAGCTTAAACTTGCTCTGTGTATGACAGAGTTCACTATGCAGAACTTGTCATTCCAAGATAACTACGTAGATACTGAAATGTATCCCTTGCCAATGGTTTTGTAATGATGTCTGGAAGTTGAGCTTTAGACCTGCAAAATTCTAAACAAATTTCTTTGTTGTTCACCAACTCTCTTATGAAATGAAACCTTGTGTCGATGTGCTTGGTTCTCTTATGGAACACATGATTCTTGGATAATGCAATGGCTGAATTATTATCATTTTTTGAGGTTGAATACATAATGCCCAAGGTATTTTGTGCCACTTACATACCTCATAATTCTTTTACCTACTTGCCAATGTGAGTCTTTTGGTGACTCCATGAATATTGAGATCAGACTTACTCCATACATGATGTTTGGTCTTTTCACTGTTAAATACATAAGGATGCCAACCAAAATTTTAAAAAGCATAGGATCTACAGTTGATCCATCATCATCCTTGATCAATTTTAAACCTGTTATTACTGGTGTTGGGGTTGTCTTGCAATTTGACATATTAAATCTTTTTAAAACTGCACTTGCATATTTAGAATGTGATATAAATATACCACTTTCAGACTGCTGGAATTCAATGCCCAAGAAAAATTTCATAAGCCCCAAATCAGTTATTTCAAATTCGCTTTCCATGACTGCTTTAAAATATTTTATGCCAAAGTCACCAGTAAATATTAAATCATCTACATACATGTAGAAACTCAACATCTTACATTGCTCATTAACTTTGGACATCGTCGGTTCACTTTCACTTCTGTGAAATCCATTTTTAGTGAGATAGGAATCAATCCGACTGTACCAAGCTCTATGGGCTTGTTGCAAACCATAGAGTGTCTTTTTTAGCCTATACACTTTATGCTCTTGACTTGGAACTTCATAGCCTTGTGGTTGTTCCGCATATACTTCCTCTTCTAGATAGCCATTCAAAAATGTTGACTTAACATCCATTTGATAAACATGCCATTTTTTTTGTACAACAATGGCCAAGACTGTTCTGACTGTATCCATGTGTGTAGCAAGTGCAAAATTTTCATTGGAGTCTATGCCGGGCTGTTGTGTGAACCCTCTTGCTACCATTCTTGCTTTGTGATTATGCACATTCCCATCAACATCTTGCTTGGTCTTGTAAATCCATTTGATGTTGATTACATCTTTATCTTTTGGTACTTCTACCAACTCCCATGTTTGATTCTTCTCAATGCATTCTATTTCTTCATCCATGGCTTGTGCCCATACTTCTTCTTCAACAGTTTATTCAAATGTTACTGGATCATATATAGGAGAAAATAATGGAAAGAGAGAGAATGAATTTGGTGTGCCAGCTTCATATATCTCACGTAGACTTCTTGTATTCACTGGTTTTATCGATTTCGACCTCGACAAAATCCTTTATGGAGTCTGTTGTCCTCTTGGTGTGCTTGTCGGTGTAGCTTGAGCTACAACTTGTGTCTATGTTCCTTGTGCTGAACCATGTCGCGGTGTCATGGGAGTCGACGGTGCTGCGACTAGTTGACTTACATGTGGTGTTTGAACCACTTCCTCCGCCATGTCATCATGGTCAACACTCGACACAATCTTGACATTTATGTCTACAGTTCCATCCCATGATTTATTCTCGACAAATTGAACATCTCAACTGATGATCACTTTCCTTGCAACAAGATCATACAACTTGTATGTTTTTGTGTCTTCAAAATAGCCAACAAAAATACATTTTTGTCCCTTCTTGTCTAATTTCTTTCTTAGCTCATCTGGCACATGAGCATATGCAACACAACCAAAAACTTTTAAATGAGAAACACTATGATTCATACCTGTCCATGCTTCTTGAGGAACTTTGTTCTTCACACTCTTTGTCAGACACTGGTTCATGATATATATAGTAGTTGTGACTGCTTCAACCCAATATTCATTTGAAAAATGCTTGGCTGCCATCATGTTGCATGCCATCTCCATAATGGTTATATTATTTCTTTCGGCAACACCGTTCTCTCGAGGCGTATATTGTGCAGTGAATTTCTTTTGTATGCCATGGGTCTTGCAAAAATCTAAGAATTAATTCGAAACATATTCACCTCCTTTGCCAATCCTTAAGATTTTGATGCGGTATCCACTCTAGTTCTCCATGAGTTCCTTGAATTGCTGAAAATAACTAAATGCATCAGATTTATGTTTCAGAAAATATACCCATGTTTTTCTTGAGTAGTCATCAATAAAAGTAAGAAAATAATCGCAGCCACCAATGGATGATGTTTGCATTGGACCACAAATATCAGAGTGCACAATCTCAAGTGGTGTGTATGCTCTATATGACTTTCCAACTGGAAAAGTCTCTCTATGTTGCTTGCCAAAAATGCAACCTTCACAAACTCTTTTTGGTTTGTCGATCAATGGAAATCCTTTCACCATATTTTGTATGAAGTAGCTTCAACCCACCAAAATTCAGATGTCCAAATATGAAATGCCACAGCCAAGACTCATCCTAAAACTTTTGTTTGAAAATCAACGCTGCCATTTTCTTTATTGTCGGAGTGCTTGTCTACTTCCCTACTTTCTGCCTTGAATGTAGCTCCTGTATTTTTCTTTCCTTTCATGTCTGGAATTATCCTCAAGGGAAACAAGCAATTTCTTGTCATTGGCACTTTGCTATCAGTTGGTTGCTTGGAAGATTGTCTTTAATCACACAGTGATTCTCTTCTATATAGACTCTCTAGCCTTTTTGTATCAGTTATCCAATGCTCAAAAATTTTTATTTCATACCTTCGACATGATAGACATCAAGAATAAACTTACTCTCCCCCTGTTTGGTTAGAATACCAACAATACCTTTTCCCAAAATAGTGACTTGGACATTATTTCCAAGTGTAACATCAGTTTGAACTGAATTATCTAGTCTAGAAAACAAATTTAAATTACCATACATATGATTGTTGCAGCCTGAATCTAAGTACCATATGTCATGTGGACTTTCTTGGACAATATTGCATTCAATTGGAGATGCATATTCCATTAACATTGCGCTCGATGGAGTGCTAGTGTTGGTCGATTGATTTGGGCTTTTCCTTCCTTGGTCATATTGTTTCTTCCTGCATTCATATGCATAATGACCAAATTTCTTACAATAATGACATTGAATTTTTTATTTATCAAACCTATGAACACTTGGCTGACTTGGGTTCTAATTATGTCCTTTACCCGTGACATTCACAGGATTGTTGCCACGTCCTCCTCTGGAAGAGATTCTTCCTCTGCCTCTAGAGTTGTTTCTCCCCCTGCCTCTACCACATCTTATGGATGACTGTGTTTCAAATGCACCTTCCAATGATGTATTTGATCTATTGATTATGTGTTCATGATTGGCGAGTGAATCTTGCAACTCATCAATGGTAAACAACGACATGTCTTTGTTTTCTTCCAAGGTCACAACCAAGGATTCAAATCTTGGGGGAAGACTTGTGAGAATTTTTTCAACCACCCTTTGTTATTCTATATTTTCTCCATGAGATTTCAGTTGATTAATCAGACCAACAACTCTCCTGTAGAATGAGTCTATTGATTTTTTATATTTCATTGACAGAGATTCAAAATCTCTTCTAAGAATCTACAACTTGGAATTCTTTACCTTGCTCAAACCTTGATAGGAAGTTTCCAATGTGTCCCATGCCTGCTTAGCAGTAATTAATGCTGCTACTCTTGGGAGTATGCTTTCATGCATGGCCTGGTGTATGTAGAATCGAGCTTTTCCATCTTTCTTCCTCTGTTGCCTCAGGGCATATTTCTGAGCTTGTGTGAGATTGTTATATGCTTTTTGATCTGTTGGTTCTGCATAACCATACTGGACAATTTCCCAAACATATTGACCTCCAAACAAAGCCTTCATTGTTGGAGACTAATATTCATAATTATTTCCTGTAAAAATTGGAGTTTGAAAACTCGACATGTTTGAAACATAAGTGGAAGCCATTTTTAATTTTTAATTTTCCTTAGAAAAATTACTTTTTCCCCTTTTAAGACAAAGTTTCTTTCCTAAACCCGCTCTGATACTAGTTAACATAACTGAGTAGGTTAAACTCGAGTTACTGCACAGTCACAAAAAATTTCACGTCGACTTCGACTTCTTCCTTCCTGGTCGGGTAAAATTTGTCTAACTCCGACTAGACAAATCTACCAAAATATTCCGACAAGATTTTAAAGACTAAATTTGGTCGGACTTTTCTACCCGACTCCTTTTACCTCAACAAATTCTTACTTGTCGGTTTTACTCAACTTCGACTGACTTACTCGACAGGTTTACTTCAACCGTTTTACTTCGACTTAACCACTTTTAGTCGAATTTCATAAAGGATGTTTCTCAGTCTAAAGACTTTGAAATCGATAATATTTTTCACCAACTGGTAACTTGAAGTAAAAATTGGCACAACAACATTTCGACATAATCATATAACCAAACATTAAGTATACTTGTGTAGACCACTCTGTGTAAAACCTCAAACTTTTACTAGGTGAAATGTTTATGGATTCTTTGATCTTTCACTCAAAATGTAAATGTAAACAACATTTACTCAAGTAATTATGGAGATAATGTGCGGCTAAATAAACATGTATTCAACCATAAACTATTTGATTTATATAACATGTCGGGACATGACAGAGAACTATATGCCATAAATGCAAACTTGGAAATTTACAGAGATATTTCACCTTTTACAAAGCTTCAGCTCTCGACATCTTCAAACACACAAAAGCTTGAGCTTCGACACTATTCTCTCAAAATTCACTCAGAATTGTCTCATATTTCTCTCTTACCTTTGCTAAAGTTTTACAAACTTCCCCTTCTATTTATAGGCAAACTAAAATTGCTTCTTTGTGAATCCACTGAATCAACATTAAAGACTGTAATAACTATCCACCTAGAAACTTAAGTTCATAAATATAATTCATCTGGTTTACATTACAGATTCGTGAACTCTTCAATCTTGTCAGACTGTTTGACAGAAACTGAACTGATACGGACTCAGATAGAGTCGGCTGAGATTTGATATAGATCTACGATTAATTGATATTTCCAACAATCTCCTCATGCCATGCCCTAGGTACTTATTTCAAAACATATAAGGATTTTTTTAGATAACACACCAAACTCCCATTGTGTAAAAATCATATAAGTTGCTCCATATAAATATCCGAAGTCTAATTCTTCATTAAGGAACCATACTCTTCTACCATATCATTTCCCCATTATATAATGCACATCTATTTATGTCTCAAGATCGCATACTTCTTCTAGAGCAACATTTACTATCATTTCTAGCATTGAGTCTTCCTTGAATCAAAGGCATTACCAACATCAACATCGACATCTTCAATTATCCTAGTTACCCATTTGGGATAATGTGCTTACTTTGTAATATAAGTCTTTGTAATGTCTTCATTGGAGGATTCATTTCCAAGGCTTTGACTTGTAGTCAACTTTGCATCAACACTCAGAGTGAAGGTCAATTTAGTTGTCTTTGTCGATTAAGAAAATCAAATAGATGACTTAGAGTTTAGGTTAGTCAATTTTGAATTCCCCAAGATTTTGATTGAAATTATATTCAAGGTATTTGAAGAAGATGGCAAAAGGGAATCACTTGAAACCTATTCAGTAAACATAACATATTTTCAAAAAAACACTTCTCGTTTCACCATATCAAGCAATCTATAAGCTATCAACTCTGTAGAATAACCCGACATAATACAATCATGACTCTTGGGATCCAACATCTTCCATTTCTCATCTAGTATATGAGCCTAAGACACACTTCTAAAAATATTGAGATGTCTAACTGGAGGATTCCTTCTAATCCATTTTATAAGAGGAGTAACATCATGTAATGCTTTGGTTGAGATTCTATTTACAAGATAATTTCAGAAAAACCAACCTATACAAAAAAACTGATCAACATTCCTTTTCCTTGAAGCAAACACCTAGCCATCTTAATCAAAGTCCTATTCTTCCTTTCAACAACTTCATTGTATTAGGGATTATAAGGTATAGATCTTTGCCACAAAATACCATTTTGTAACAAGTACCCTTCGGATGCCTTGCTCACATACTCCCTTCCATTATCATACATCAAGCATTGTGTAGGTTGACTACATTGTTTTTAAACCAATTCCATACAATTCATGAACTTCTCAAAATCCATGTCTTTGTTCTTGAATAAATACCCAAGTGACCTAAAAAAATCATCAATGAGGGTCATAACATACCTTGCACCAACTAGGGAAGGTTGATTCATTGTGAAAATGTCACAATGCATAAGTTCTAACTAAGTCTTTTCTCTCCAAGGTTTTCCTTTCTAAGATGTCTCTTGATGATGCTTACCAAGTACATATCCATCACATACACCATCAAGAGGAACTGCTTTGTGAAGTCCAGAAACCTTATTCAATCCAATCATCAATCTCTTACTCCTTAATTATGATATTCTAGTCTTTCATGTCAAATATTACTTCCATTAGCTCAACTATACACGTTAACATTAAAACAAAACAAAATTTCAAAGCCACATGAAATTACTGTGTGCTAAAGGGGGTAGTGGTGTCATGATTATGAGACCAAGGGTGGTGTTGATGTTGGAACCAGGTACAAACATCTTGTAAACAATTGGATAGCCAAACCACCTCTAAACATGGATATTGATCTTTCATTTATTTTCCATAAATATCTCATTCCTCCCTCTTATTTACATGTGTTGGATATATTCATTCTAAATGTTGTAAAACTACTATAGAGAAGTTGTGTTAATAAAGTACCAGTCTAAAATTGCGGGGATTAAAATTGAATGACCAAATATATGTTGAGTATGTCATTAAATGGATTGTTTGTGAATTACAACCAAACACTAGCAAATAATGGTGGCAAAGGAAAACATATATGCATGGACAAAAACTTATAGGAATGTCATGGGCTTTATAAATAGTTCATGTCGAGGCACCATATACAAGCAACACAATTGTGTGTTTAGTGAGAATGTTTAAAATGAGATAGTGAGATAGTGGTCCTAACAATGAAAACAATATATGTAGGAGAGGAGTTGGTGATAAACTATGCTCTTAATGTTGGTTGTGGAGCTTGATCTTCCAGATCTAGAGATATTATTCAGTCGTGTTTGTATCCCAGGTGTACTGTACACTCGTTCCCCTTGATTTGGGGTTCGGGGCAGCACATACATACAAGAAAGTGTTTATTGTTTTTGTTTTTTTTGTTTCTTTTTTTTGTGTGGTTCACAACTTCGACAATTGTGTTTGGGGCTCGCTACATCCATAATAACAATTTTAGGGGGCCTACTTGAAGTTTTGGGAGCCTAACCCTGAAGGACCAAGAGAGTTGGATTCATGAAAATTGAACCTTCGACCTCAATATCAACAATATTTGGACTCTGACTCCAACGAACTAAGCTACCCCTCAAATCTAAAAAAAAAGTTTTAAAATAACCTCAATGCTATTTTCAAGGGAAGAAAGTGTTAAAATGATGTAAATGCTGTGCGGTATGGTGTAAAAATATAGAATATAATGATTGGATGATTGGATGATTTACATTATATGTTATTTTTATAGCAAAGAACTTGTATAAAGCATATTAAAATTTTATGTTGACAGCTTAGTGCAAATAAAGTAAATAAGGAATATAATAAAAAGAAAAAGAAGAAGAAGTAAATAGGGAATATGAAGACGTAATGTTGCAATCCTCTTTGAATAGTGGTAGTGTGGCGTGTAAAACAGTCAATTTCTATAGTAATGTTGCAATCCTCTTTGAATAATTGGTATTTGGGATGTAGCGTGTAAAATATTCAATTTCTAATTGTTTTCAATATCGAAATATTGAATGCAAAAATCTCTAATAAGAAAGATAAAGGGAACACCTAATTTAATCATGGAACAACTAAATTATGTAAATAGTTTAATGGTGATGCATGCATACATACAAAAGGTGGATTGACGTGTAGAAATACGAGATGTGGATGGTGGATAACACGTGCTAGACAAAACAACATGGAAATCCAAGTTCTATGGGGAAGATGGATATAATTAGTAACAATTATAATAGGATAATTATTGTTGTGGATATTTAATTAATATTAATAAAACACTGTAAATGTTGAGAATAATTAAGGAGTAGCAAGTGTGGGAAAGGTTTTGTTAAATATTGGTGGATACCTTTACTTGGGTTATGAATATCAACAAATAATTAAGTGGAATGGTTAGCTTTGCTGATGGAAGCATAAATTATCGCAAGGTATTAATTAGTGAAAGTTTTTTGTTTTTAGGGATTTTTTTACTAGTTATTCACATTGTTAGGAAAGGTTTTGGCAAAGATGAAACCTCCCAAGGTCGGATATAGAAGCGTGTCTTTCGGTTCCTCGAGAAGATAAAGGACTTGCATTTCTTCCATATACAAAGATATAACAATTCATTCACGGATGCCTTGGCAAACCAAGGAGCCCTCTTGAACAAAGGGGCGTGTGTTAGAAGTGATGATTTACTACAACATAAATGGAACCCATAAGCAAACAAATCAACAATTTAAGGCTTGATTCAATCGAATCAAGGTTTGATTTGATGAAAATAAATTTCGCGTCCTTTCTCATTGGAACTCAGGCCACTTGTCCCATGGAAGTGTCCTGGACCAAATCCTATGATATATCATTCCCCTATGTGAGAGTTACACGACACACTCCTTCTCTTGTGCTCGCATGTAGAGAGTAAAGGCAGATATTACTCTCCCTCAAGAGGGAGAAATTTTTCATGATGTGTGGAATCCTCCTTTTGTGTTTAGTTCTTATTGTGTTTTTGCCTCTATGCTTGTGTTACAAAGAAGACTTCCTATGGCTTGGGGGAGACCACAACAAACTGTATGACACCAAAAGTAAATCAATTTATATATGCAATAGAGATAAACATAGCTAACACTAAGGGATGAAAATACGTACCTTATTCCACAAGGTTGTAGTAGGTCCCTGTTGAGCTTTTTAACCACACTTCCACCTACATTCCATTCTCAACCACAACGAAAAAGACAAGCATGATAGATATTAAGTGTTAGGCCTACTCTAGCATATATAAATCCAATATGTATAAATTAAAGCAACTACATCCATGGACAAGAATATTCATAGTTACACACATACAATGGACGAGAAATGGATATTTCTATTTGTTATAAACAAAGATACAAGTGACAAACTCTGTTGGCACCTCGTCGGAATCGAGAGACCGAGTCCTGCAGCTGGGCCTCCACCACTTCAATCCTCCATATCAATGACAAGCTCATAAGATGATGGCAAGCTTGGGAAGAGCATCAATGGCTGCTCAAAAGGACAAAGGGATGGAGACTCAAGCATGTATGAATGGGGCACAAATCCACTATAGTTTCCTTGCTCTCATAAGTTCTCATCCTCTAATGCATACAAGAGGCTCAATATATAGCCCTTCAGTAGGAAGTGAAGGGTTGAGTCAGAGCGTTTCTAGGCATATGAAAGGCCAAAGGTCAAGTTATTCGTGTCTCATTGAGGAAAACTCCAAATCTTTTATTTTTGGGCACATTTCCTAATGTATACAGGTCATAGTGGAGCAAGCTGCGTGTACACGCGGTTTGTAAGCTCGTGACCCACGTATACCAATAAATAGGACTTTTTTAAGGGACTTCTTGGATCATTAAAGTTATATTGAGCAAATGGGGGTCCAAAGAGTCTGCATAGGGACATGGAAGGCCATAAAAACATGATCTACCAAGTGTGGTAAAATCAACTATAACATATGCCCCCTAATGTGTGAGGCCAGAGGGGTAACATGATGGCCGAAATACATTATACCAATCCCAGAAGTGGAGTAATTAAGACCCAGGTGGATAAAACGACCATTCATCAGTACAATACAATGATACATCTCAGCATGTGACTGCACATATGAAGTGTAGCAGTCTCAGATACATAATAGTACAATGGCCATGAGTAGGAATAATAGACATATGTCATATGTGGTCATCGCCACGTACAATATACAGTGAATTAGATCTTCATACTGAATGAAGACATCTGGTAGCACATTGGAATCTGGGCATGAGAGCTGACATCTCATGGATACTGGCACGATCAAAGAGGTAGCACATATGGAATGCCACCAAGCTCGGAGGTCTTCTACACAAACCGCTACTGGTACATGTCCCATCACGCAAAAAAAGGTGTCAAGGTCAAACATGATGGACCATCGTCTGATTATCGGTCATTGATGTATACTGTTAACAGAAGTGGGATATCCCTCCGATAATGATAATGGGAATCAAGGTACAGAGTGCAATCAAACATGTGTGAATATATGTGTTGAGGTTGAACACTTGAGAGAATCCGTTGATCAGGGGACATTGATGTATTCCTAAAACTGTCGATGGCGAGAGAACCTGCCTCATAGGAGGCATCGATAGAGGCTCCATAGGGATTGGAAGCATAATCGGTTGATGGAGAAAACTCAGAATAATGAGTACAACTCCTAAAGTTGTACTAATAACCCAACCAATGGATGGAATATACAGTGCTCTGTTCGAAGGTGACACGACACGACAACTGCCAAAAGTAATATCATTTCTTGTCCGACTTTTTATGTTTTATTTTTATTTTTTTGGTCTTTTTCGTATTGGAAAGATTGAAAAAGAATAAAATGGCTTATATTATAGAACTAGGAGGAAACGAGCGTCGCGGAAAAGCAAATTAGTTCCAAGCAGTGGAACATACCTATGCTCAATGCAAGGAAGCATGTGTAGGATAAGGACACTTGGGGGGGTGTCTCTTTCTGGTATGGGGGAATCAAGCTGCAAGAGATATATGAAAAGATATGCTTGGCTAGGACCGAGGCAAGATCGGGATTATATGGCTCATAAAAGTGAAGTGGGGAGCCGGCATAAATCTCAATATGACAATCATATGTATGAAAATGCAATTACAACTTGATATAAATGGGAGTCCCCATGGGAGATGGTCAACATAAAGTTCAAGAAATAATATGTGGTTCTTGCTCGAAGACATGGCGTGACTATAAGGGACTCCTAGACCTAAGGGAGGAATCGCAACATGGGTACCAAATGGGAAAGCGAGATCTAACTAGGGAATCCATGAGTAGGAAGGATCTATCACTTATGTAATGCCAATTCTAGTAGCAATGTGAAGGTTCTGTAACATTACGAAGTGGGTTTGTACCTATAGTTAAGGCGACATGGTCATAGGACAATCCATGATGCATACGAAAAAGTGATCCTATCCTATATGCCAGTTCGAAATTATATCTGATATAGACACGAATGGGTCAAGACCTCGACGAAAGTGTACTCAAATCAAGTCCTTCCACCATAATATTAGGCCAAACAAGCTCAAAAAGGTTAATAAAGGTCCAAACTATAGGTTGGTGGGTAAAAAATTCATTTTTTTTATAAATAGTAAAAATTTCTATTTTCACCATACCATTTTGTTTTTCACCACAAATAGTGCATTTGGAGCCATTTGGACCACCAATCTTCAATTGCGGATTTTGGGAGCTAGGAGCAACGAAATCACGAGCCGTTAGGACCAGGTAAATTCTCATCTCATCCCTCATATTTTTAATGCTTTTATTTTAAATTTCATGGTGAAAATTTTCGTTTGGAGCAACCTAAAAATTGATATCCCTGCCCACGCGAGTCACAAGCCATTGAGTCACGTATAAGGCCTGATGTACGTGGGCCAAACACAGATAGCCCACGTACATATGCAACTATCACCAAAACAAGTCGTGTATAGGGCCACGAATATCCAAAATAAAGGCAAAATCTCATGAAAATGATCGTTTGTTTTGCAAGATGGTGTTAGAGTGGAGGGAGCGTGAGCATGAAGATGTGGATAGTGCAGTCCATGGTGACATAATTGCTCAACAAGCGCTAAAAGGATGCGGCTTGTACAAGTTTTGGCAACTTGGGGGCTTGAGGGCCCAAATAAGGCTTCTACTGATGCTTGTTGATTATTAGGACCCATACATAGAGGCTTTTCAGCTAGATGGGATGTCCCTAAGACTAGAATTGGAGGATACCTACTTCATTATTGGACTATCCCACCAAGGCGAGGTAGTAAACTTGAGGGCTCATGGGGTGGGAGGTGGGCTCACCATCGAGGAGTATATAGCTGTCTACTTCCTTCCAGATACTGAAAATATCAGAAGCTAGGTCCTATGAATTCCATTCAGTGGCCTAATCTCAAGGTTATAGTACTAGTACTAGCCAGGATAACATGTTGGCATCATTACATTAGGCCTCCGGGCCTCTCATGTTTAATGTATTATAGGGTATGAGACCCACAATATATGATTGGAGCACATCATTGTTGAAAAATATGAGACAACAACTGACTGATTGTAAGATGGGCAGGACAAGGAGATTTGGGTTTGTTAGCGTACTCAAAAATTTATTCTTTGAGTGGGTACCGAGACTTAGCTCGAGAGTTCAGGTTCCTTTGCATGGTCTACGAGATCCAGCCCAAACCCATTGGGCAGAGGTGATGTGGCGGTTAGGGGGAGGTAGGACACCCACTCCATTCCCACCAGACTTCCTCCACTAGTGGCAGCGACAGATCGTGGCTGTGGATGACTATCCCTATTCAGGGATTGACTTCCGTGGAGACCCCGACATGCCATTACCATAGGGTGCCACATACGGTGATATAAGTAACAATCCTGAATGTATTTTGAAGTGTTTGATTTTTTGTATTTTTGATATTATGGAATCAAAAACATGTTTTTGGTGGTATGACATACTGACATTGATCATGCATATGTAGATGTAGGTCCTAGACGGTCGGATGGTTACCCCCAACATCATCGAAAGGGATGAGGGGATGCCATACTAGTTGCAGATGCGTAGTGCACACTCCAAAGCATACATACCAACTTCGTCAGGATGAAACACAGGGTGCCTATGGTGCAAGTTGAGGACTTGCCCGGGGAAATGCAGAGACATGTGGTAGGAGTGCCTCGTGCATGGGTAAGACTATTTCAACGGTTGGAAAATGCAATTGTTTGTATTCATGACCATCACACTGCTCCACAGGCATAGAAACCTAGATATACATTTTGTACCGACTGTATAGTTTTTTGGTGGATTAGAGCCCCAATTTTGTATCATGACATTTTGTATGGTGACACCATTTTGGACTATATTCAGAAATATAAAAATCTTATAGTGATCGGCTTGATGTATTTACATGTGTATTTGAATGTGAATGGAATGTGTATGCTTCATTATTGATGTAACAAATGGTTGTTTTAAACGTAATTTGCATAATAATCAACAACATGATTGCAGATCCTAGGAATATGAATGTATGTTATTTAGTCAAATTGTCATTCTAACAATATTACCCATAAGAACCTTCGTAATAAAGTCGGATCTCTGATACATTACACACCATTTAACTGTGACACAACTAACTGCGAGTCAAGGAGGACTTCAAGAGATAGGATACCGTTAGAGATGGAATCACGTAGGAGTTCAATCACATCACTATATTTAGCAACATTGTTCGATGATGGCTGGAGACACACACCTCCCGAAGACACTACCCGAACCTCAGACATATAAATGACCCAAGTAGTCGAAGCTAGGTTCTGGGTATGGCGACTGGCACCATCAGCGTATCCTACATATACTGAAGACTCCATCGACATCTTTCATAACAAACGAAATCATGTCAACAAACTGAATCGCTACAAGGGGACCAAAAGTAAACTATGCAACTGTATAATAATATACAAAATATCAGCCTCAATTGAGAATTATGCATAGTATTTTTTAAGATAGAGCCCATTTATTGGATCCGCCAAGGTTGTCTCTTCATAATCCTCTAACTCATATATTCCCTTCTCTAAGACTCATTTAACCACGTAAGGCCCATGACACATGGGGTTGAACTTTCCTGCCCCTAACAGTTCACTAGCTTGGTCTTATAGAAGAACTAAGTCACCTTCACTAAATATTCGGGGACGAACTGACTTATCATACCGAGCCTTCACGCGATGCTTATTGATTTCAAGAGCCACTAAAGAATCCTGACCCTGCTCATCAAGGTGCTCCAAGTGGACCAGTCGGTCTTCCAACTCAGAAGTCTCTAGTAAGAGCTCTACAACTAGTTTCAAAGAGAGAATTTCGCATTCAATCGGCAATATTGACTCCACCCCATGTATGAACTGATATGGAGAAAAACTGGTGGCAGTGTTAACAACATTTCAGTAGGCCCACAAAGTAGGGTAAACCATAAAGTGCCAATTAGTCTTGCTTTGTGCAACGGTTCTTTGCAGAATGGAATTAAGGGATTTGTTTATAGCTTTGACCTATCCATTTGCTTGAGGACAATAAGAAGAGGAATACTCTTGCTTATACCCCAATTTCAAAGATAATTCATTCATCATCCTATTTTGAAAGTGCCCGCCATGGTTAGTGACAAGATCTCTCTGGATACCAAACCGAGTAATGATTTGATTGAATACAAAATGAGTGGCCATCTCACCATCGGATTTAATAGTAGGCATAGCCTCTGCCCATTTCGTGAAGTAATCCACAAACACTATGATTTGATGGTGCTCCCCAGCTGAAGATGGTTTGTAATCCATAAAGTCTACCCCCACTTGGTGAAGGGATCGACGATGATAATAGGGTGTAACAGGGCTGGATGTGAGCACATATTTCATGCGAACACTTTGCAAGGGTGGCATCGTTTGACTGCATTAACATAATATTAAAAGATCGATGACCACTGAGTAACCTTATCTAAGGATTTTTTGGGCTATAGCAAGCCTAGATAAATGACCACCAGACGCCCCATCGTGGCAATCATTCAACATTGTCTCAACCTCCTCATGAGTCAAACACCGACATAAAATGGAATCCACCCCATATGATACAAGGTCTCACCAGTAATAAGGTAATCCTTAGCAACATGTTGTAAATGTTGACACCCGTCCTATGAGAGGTGAGGAGGGACCTTCAAAGTCTGTAAATATATGATGATGTTACCACACCAAGGTTCCGTAGTCGAGATAAGGAAGATATGTTCATCCACAAAAGAATCTTCATGGATTTCATCTTCATCCAAACTCATAAGATATGACATGAGCTCCACAAAAACTAGTTATTTATTCGATTTTTGCGAAACAAACTCGAGATCCAATTCTTGCAAGATAAAATCCACTTACTATACTTCCCCCCTTTCATTCATCTGGTTAAGACAAACTAAAATGGATTGATGTGAGCCACAACCATAGTCTGGTGAAGGAGTATGTAGTGTCTCAACCATTGAACCGCATGAACGGTTTCTAAATCTAGCTTCTCAACGTGACTATATCGAAGTTCAACATCAATATGGTTCTGGATAATATAGCAGACAATGTGCTCTTGGAGCTCATCGTCCTCTTGAACCAAAACCATCCCATTCGTCTCTTAAGATGTGACCATGTATAATAAGAAATCACAACTATAGTTAGGTGGACTAAACACAGGGCCCGATGCCAAGGATTTTTTAAGAGCATCTAAGGACTCCTGGGCTCACTCATCCCAGATAAATGGAGTGTCCTTATTCAAAAGGCGCATAAAACCATTGGTCAAATTGCTAAAGTTGATGACAAATATCCATAAGAAGTTATCCATCCCTTGGAGACTTTGAAGGTGTTGAATCGTCCACGAGGGAGACAACCAAAGTATTGCCTCAACCTTAAGAGGACCGACCCTAATCCCCTCTTTAGAAACAATAAATCCCATTAACCAACCCACTTTCACGCAAAAAGATGCACTTTTGAGGATTCAACCGGATTTGGTAATGGTGGCATTTCTCGAAAACCAAGCGCAAATGATCTGGATGATCCACTCTCAAACGAGAGTGAGCAGCTAAATTATCTAGATAGACTTCAATAATACACTTTAGGTCGTGAAAAGAAAAGGTCATCGCCCATTGAAATGTAGCTCCGACATTTTTAAGGCTGAAAGGAATTTTCCAGTATGCGAAAGTACCCCAAAGACAAATTAAATCCATCTTATGTTGGTTCTCAGGCTTGATTTGGATTTGGTTGTACCCTGAAAATCTATCCATGAATGAGAACACTTCACTTCCCACACAGTCATCTAAAATTTGATATATGAATGGCATGGGGAAATTATCTTTAGGATAGGCCTTATTCAGGTCTCTAAATTTAGTACATACCTAGATAGTTCCCTGCTTCTTATCTACCGGAACAAGATTGGATACCCATTCAATTAAGGGAACCAGATAGATAAATCCCGCTTTGAGTAGCTTCTCTATCTCAGCCTTAATGGCGGGCGCCTTATGGGGATTCATAGTGCATAAATGTTGTCGAATCGATTTAGTAGTAGGATAATTTTTGATCTCATGTTCAACAATCCGAGGGTCTGTCCTTGGCATTTTGTCATACGAAAAAGCAAAAATATCACGAAATTCCTTAAAGAGCTCGGTGCATGCCTTAATCTCATTGGGAGAATAATCCGCCCCAATGTAAACATTCTCTATCTTGCCAGGGGTCTGAGAAATGTTGATAGGGATTGTAGGTGGCAAGTTATTCACGTTCCCTTTGGCATATATACCATGAGTTCCTAATGGGCCCATAGGACTACCAACTTTCTCGCTAAGGATCGACCTAAATTCATCACGCTCGATTTGTTCAAGCTCCGGGAGAAAGTAAGAGCGATGGTGCAACTCCTCTCAAGGTTGTTCCAAACTATTAATGGCCTCAAGAATCACTTCGTCTGAAGGAAAAACATCATTGAGGTAGTCATGTGAGCATGACAACGCAACCACCCAAGCAAGAAGTGCAAAGGGGTCCTCCAGGAAGTACTAGCTAGGGTCTACAACGGGATCAAGAATGACTTCATAATAAATCTACACTGTAGATAATGACATCTCCATCTTGGTAGGTCTAGGGTCCTCATCCAAAGTACTCGGAGAAGGGAGAGTCCAAGGGTCCTCTAAATACATATTTCAAAATGAGACCGAACTCAATGACGACGAATCACTACCAAGAGTGGAATTAACTGTTAAGATTGGTGTTGCAATATTAAAAGATCCCATCAATGGCATATACATTCCAACACCAACATTCTTAGTTGTCAGCTAATAATTGTCAATGATCAGGATGGTGGATCCCAACGATGCAACAAAATTGGAACTATCGAATGACATCTGATCAATTGTGACAATCTGATCCTGAAAAGGGAGGCAATTTACACGGAAAATAGAAGACATGATCACTTTCATAGCATAAATCCAATTTCGACCCAATAAAATGTTGTAGTCAAGGGGTGCATTTGTTACACCAAAATCCTGTCACCTACATGTGATAATATCCTTAACACTTCTATTTTCCCTCAATCTCAAACTTGGAGTGGAAAGAGTGCTCTGGATGTCAACTTTACATAAAAAACCCTGGCACTGCTTTTGCCCTTTAGCTTATGAGCGGTACCTTATGCAGCACTGCTTGAGTCATGTTATAGATAAGCAGTGCCACCACATATGTGCTTTGTTCTTGAAGCGGTTCTTACCTACACCGCTCTGTCATAAGGGTATATAAGCAGTACCCTTGGTAAAAGGTGAAAAAAAGAAGCTTCATGAAGCTTCTAGATTAAAAGCTTCGTGGATAGCCTTATCCCAACTCACCTGGGTCAGTTAAGCTTGAGATCCATGCTTTGGGGATCTCATGGCCACCTCACCCACCAATCTCTCAACCATTTTTATCCTTTTGAGCCCTATAAAACCAAGCTCATACCCCATGGTTGAGGTGGGAGAACTGAATGGTAAAGTTATGCTGTTGAATTGACTGTCTGGACTAATCCATCAGAGAGCACAAGAGAACAAGTTGGAGCTATCGGGGATGAGATGTTTGTCTTGTGAAGGAGTTTGTCGACACTAAGGCACATGGTTGTAAGGTATTTCATGTATTTTCTAATGCAAAGTTGATTTCCTTCCCACATATTTGTTGCACTGATCTTGCATATATGTTATTGGATCCCTTAGTCACTAGTATGAATGTGTAGGTAATTTCCTGGTAGCTTTGATGTCTTTGCATGTTTGATGTGTTCTACATGTACACAGACTCTTTATCAAAGCATCATTCTAGGTGTCTATAACATTCAGGGAAGGTCCTCAACCTTTGTCATTCACTCATTTGTTCTGGATTTGAACCATTCAGACCAGAGGAACAACTTCTATCCGCAGAAGGTGCAATATTCATGACTACAAATCTGGCGACTCTGATGGGGATAAAGCAAGTTTCAGTTGATCTAACCTTCCTCAGTCCTTGAACACTTGTCCGAATCCAAGCTCCATTCTGTAACTCTCTTAAGTCACATCTGCCATCTGACTTAGTGAAGTTTTCGTTTAAAACTTTCAGATCTGTTCAGATTTGAATTGCTTTGACTTTACATGCTCTATTTTACTGTTAATTCATCAGTCTTTGTGTTGATTTGAGCAATTTTTAACTTGAATTTTCGTTCTCTTTATGTTCTGGATTTATTCATGGAACCGTGCATGTGCTGTAGGCAATAAGCCGTGCCACCACCTGAACCCTGTGAGCAATAGGTGGTGCCACCGCCTGAGTGCAGTGATCTAGAAGCGGTACTGATCCAAAACCACTCTGTCAAAGACCCCTCCAGTGCGGTGCTAGGTAGGCCTTGTTACAGAACTTGGTTTCTTTTGATTTTTTTCAAAAAGTAGGGTTTTGCTTGATTTTAGCCTTGTATTGTTAGGCTTGTTTGTTTGGATCTGGATGCTCATGGTTAAAATTTTTTGTGGTGAAAGTTTGCTTGATTAAAAGAATTCAAAATATAGGTTAGGATTGTTGATTATTCATTTGCCTTCATGTTTGTTGGTTGTGATTATAAAAGGAACTATTGAAAGCTTAGGTTTCAGCTAGATCTCTTTTTGTTTCTTTCATTAAGACTAAAAGAAAGACCACTTGATTATCGTCTTAATTTCATTTTTTCCATAGAGGACTTCTTTTTGCTTTTAAAAAGAATTTTTTTTGTTGAGATTAGGTCATTATTTTTACTGAGCATAGGGCACTAGATCTTTGATTAGCATCATAAGCTTTTAGGCTCCCTTTGTTCTTTTGTCTCTCTTGCATCATTACTGTCTCATCAAAAGAAAAAATATTGTAGTTTTAAGTTAAATCTATCTATGTTTCAAAGAAAAATCGAAAAAATAGATTGCATATGCATGTAGAGTGCTTGTTGTTTTTCTTTTAGTTAAAGAGACTCTTACCCATCTGATTGCTTTCAAAAAGAAAATGAGTTTGGAATACGTTGCTTACATTTCGATTTGATTTGTTCAAAATAGTTGTTTGGGAATTTTTTGTTTTCAAAATGAAAAGAAAATACTCTCTCTCCCTCCTGTAGGTAGGCATATATCGAACGGTAAAGTGAAATATTTGCATCTACATATCTGCATGGTTTTACTTTTTCTGTCGAAATTCCATGCATTCACCTAACCGTCCACTTTAAAATTAACGGTAGTTATAGGCTTAAAATTTGTATATAAATTTGAGTGATAGGCTAGAGACGTGTTCGGGTGTTGTTAAGCATAGGAGCTATCGTTACTTGTCCACACTACATCCTGGGACTCGCACGGTTCTTCCACGTACCGTCGTTATATCGAACGACCTTTCACGTACCCTTGAGGTATATAGAAAGGTACTTCACATACTCGATTGTATATAGGAAGGCCCCTTGTGAATGGTTGTGCATTAGACAACACTACTACCGATTTTAGCTCCCACGTACCTTGCGTATATCGGGAGACCCCACTAGGATACCCTATCTATCCAAGTTAACCTCTTGGCCATCTTGGCTTTACTTACAAAGCTCTTAAAGTCTTGATAATCCTGGTGAGAGACCAAACTATTTGAACTCCTCCTGTCATTTAAGTTTGCTTGTTTAGCCTGTAGCTTGAGTAGGAGAATTTTTGGTGTGTTTCTTCTAGTTTTGAAACCCTAGGTTAGATAGGAAATGTGCAAACTGGCTGAATTGAGACAATCCAGGAGAGTACGGGGCTTGCCACCTAATTTTCCTCCTGTTTTGGGAGAAGATCCTATGGAAGCTATCAACCAAGGAGCTGCTACCAACTCCCATGTGGGAGAAAATGTGGTTGTAGAAAGCAGAGATCAATATCCTTCGCATGGTCCTCCCTTGGCTCAACAACCTTCTAGGGGTAATACTTCTTTCCATTCTCCCATAAAAGTCCGTGTTGATGATACCAACCACCCAGATTATGGTCTCGATGCTATGTTTTGGGATACCTCCATGGGACAGGACATTGCTTCGTTTGGTGCTTGTCCAGCCTCTTTTGAACAAATTTCACCAGCTGAAGAAAAACGTAGACAATACCAGGTAGCCATTCTCTGTGCATAAGACTTTGAAAAGATAATAGATAAAATATTGGCTACACCACCACCTAGCTCGACAGTTTTTCCTTGTAATGTGAACCCTTGGCCTATTGGATATCGCTCACTTGCTGATTCTATGAAACCTAGTGAACTTATTTTAGATCGCGTTGTGACTCTGCATAATCCAGGTTAAACCACCAACCCTAGCACCTCCCATATTACGTCTGTTCCAAATCCTCCCGGGTCTTCTGCACCTAGGGGACAACATTCAATTCTTGTTTCATCAATACCTTCTAGTGCCGGTGGGCAACCCTCGGCACAACCTACGTTACCTGACAATGGAGTTGTAGCTAGTAATGGACATACCTCTAATATAGGGAAATCTGCAGTCTATGTACCTCCTACCTATATGAACGTAGTTAACCCCCCATCAAGTTCAGGTCAGCCCTTGGGGGCACAACCTATAACCCATCAAACCTCTTGGGGGGATGGTTACCCAACAAATCAAGTACCTGTAGTAAATATCAATTACCAACCCAGCCCTATAGGAATACCATATACTGGAGTTCCCTATCCTGGTAACACTTTCACTCTATGGGGGAAACCTAACTGGTCCTACATGTTAGCTATGGGAGGGATAGCTATACATACTGTTGGGGGTGCCAGAGGACCACCTTATGGAGGTCCTCCCCCTAGGGGGCCTAATGGTCCTCCTAATGGTCCTAGCAGGCCTGGTGGCTTTCCTCCTAATGGTCCTGGAGGGTATGGTGGCCTTCCCCCTATTGGTTCCGAAGGCTCTGGAGGTTTTCCTCCCAGGGGCCCTGGAGGGTCTGGTTGTCCTCCTCCTGGTGGTCCAGGTGGTCCTGGTGGCCCTAGCGGTCCTAGTGGTCCCGATGATCCTGGTGGTCCCAGAGGCCTTGGTGGTCCTAACGGTCCCAATCCTGGAAATCAACCCCCTGCGGGCGGATCTTCATGAGGTTCATTGTCACAACAGCTGTATCAACAACCTATATATCAGTCTACTTATGGTCCTACTGGTGGTTACATGCCTTATCAATACTACCAGTACGTAGATCCTAGTCGCCAGTTACCTTTCCTAGCAACCTTGGACTTGCCTGATTTGTCCAAGTTGATTAATGATCCCATTCGACATCACCCCTTGTGGCCTGCCATTCCGGTAAAGTTACCATTGGACATTCTGAAATTCGATGGAAAGCAAGGAGATGATCAAAAAACCATGTCATGACATTCCATTTGTGGTGTTCTTCGAACTCCTTAATGGATGATTTAGTTTGTTTAAGACTCTTCCAACGAACATTGAACGGTACGGCCGCGAAATGGTACATTGAACTTCCGCAACATTCGTTTGTGGATTTTGGTTCTTTGGAAACTGTCTTTCTTACACACTTTCAGCTTCCTATCTGCTATGAAATGGGTACATATCTCTTAACTTCTCTACGTCAGAACACCTCCACACACATATTGGACCATATCGATGAGTAGAGAAGGTAGAGAAGACTTATCAAAGCTCATATCCCTGATCAATTGCTAGCTAATTGGTTTACTAAATCTTTGTTGCCTCCAATCACCCGAGACGTGACTATGGGTGGTGCCGTTACTGAAGAGCAAGCTATTAGTCGATCCCAATATCTGGACTTGGTATATTCCCAGTTCGGAACACTGTATGACTTGATCCCTCAGGATCCTTGCCCAAGCACTGATCCTTCCAAGCCACCAACAGAAACCCCTGTTGACGGGATTGTTGGTTCAATCCAGTCACTGTCGACAATAAAACCTGCCAAGCAACCCCATACTCCCACTCCTGCTCCTTCAACTCCCAAGGTTTTTGCTGAGGTAAATTTCATTCAGAGTACGCAAATGCCCGACAACAATAAAAAGAAAGGTAAAGCGAAAAACAAAAAAACCTGGAAACCCGTAGGAGAATACGAAACCAACAACCAATGAGAATGATAAAGGGAAAAGAAAAGCAAAATATCCATGTCTGCTATGCAGAGGTGACCACTTCACGAAAGAGTGTCCTTGTCATGAAGAAATCAATCAATTTCTAAAAACTAATCCCACGCCAGCAGTTCTCACTGATCCTTTCCCTTCTCAACAACAATTGATAGAGCACATGCCTAATTAGGGAAATTCTAGTTCTTCAAAGGAAATTTGCATGATGTCCTCAGACACTATTAATTTACAAACTTGAAGTCATAGTTATGACAAACCCACATACAAGAAAGAAGACAAATATTCTTAAGGAAAAGCTCCGTCTACTGGTTCTCCCGAGTCCTCGTCTATTGGTCCCCTAACCATCGAGAAACCTAATATCGACATGGTTTTGCGCCCACCCAAGAGTACTCTTAGGAAGGCTGTTTTTAATCCTAATTCCCAAGCTGCCCAATTTTATAATGTAGCTGAAGATCTTGCTCAGGCACCATGCGCAATGTCTACCTTGGAAGTACTCCAAAGTTTTCCTACGCAACGCAAAAACTTGTTAACTGCGTTAGGATCTTTAGACCTGAACAACACTAATTTGATTCACTTTAATGTCGACCACTATAAGTCTAGGCTACATCACAAACTCACTTTCCAAATCATAAGGAAAGTAGTCGGGAAAAATGTCTTTAGAACTGTCCTAGACGAAGGAGCTTCAACTTCGGTTTTGTCCCTGTCTTGTTGGAAAGCTATTGGCTCTCCCGAGCTTGTAACATCACCAACGGCTCTAAAAGCCTTTGATGGACGAGGTTTCCAGCCCCATGGTATCATACCATCACTTTCAGTTGAGCTTGGGGGAAAAACCATTTCCATTCAAGTGGAAGTAGTAGATGCCCCATTAGACTACAACCTCATATTAGGAAGAAATTGGTTTTACGCCATGACTGCTGTCGCTTCAACGGTATTTCGAACCGTATAGTTTCCACATCTAGGGAGGATTGTAACCATTGATCGGCTCGATTTCTGTACGCCGTATGTTACCACCCCTATGTCTAGTAACATCCCTATGTTAGGTCAGTCCCCTCCTCCTTACCAGTTGATTGGGGTAGGCATGCTGAAGAATTATTCCCTTATGGGATTCAAACCCTCCTAACACAGAAATGACGATGGTAAATATGATTTCTTCATTTGATTATAATCCAAAGGGTAAAAAAATTGTTGAGTCCACCTCATTGAGTCCGCATGAAGCAATGTACAACATTATCCAAACCCTTTCCGATGACCACACTAATGAACTTCATCTGGTGGCTTCGGACCCGTACCATCTGCCCTACTGGGTAGAACCCTCTCTTCCTACTCTGGATTATCTCTCCCAGACTTTTCCCTCTGACGAGTCCATTATGGAGATCATGACTACGAATGAGTCTATATGGGAGGATCATCACCATAGATCCTCGTTCCTCCCCAACACTAGTTTCGGTAGACCATGATTTTGCATCCCTTTTTACTACTGATATTGTCAAAACCCCTCAAACTCCTATATTGTTGTAGAACGTGGAGTCTAAAGGAACGCTATGCAACATTACTCAAACAAATCCAATTGACATATCAGTCAAGTTTGGCACCCTTGAGCATGTTCATGTTGGGCAGAACTGCTCAGCAGAAGAATCTGAAGCATATAGAGCACTTTTCAAAGAATTCCGAGATGTATTTTCCTGGTCCTATGAAGAAATTCCTAGGATAGACTCATCCATTGTGGTTCACGAAATAAAAACCTATCCCACTGCAAAACCTATCAAGCAAAAACTGAGACAAGTCCATTCACAAAAAGTCGCAACTATCAAAGCTGAAATAGAAAAGATTCTAAAAGCAAGGTTTATTTATCTTGTACCCCTGATAGAATGGGTATCAAACATTGTCCCTATCAATAAAAATAGGGCACCATTAGAGTCTGTATCGATTTCAGAGATTTGAACAAAGCTTGTCCCAAAGACAACTTTCCCACTCCACATATCGACTAGATTATCGACAACTGTGCCATAAGTGTCATCTTCTCATTTATGGATGGAATTTCAGGCTATAACCATATTGAGATATTACCCGTTGATCAGCACAAGACAACATTTATTTTCCCATGGGGAACCTTTGCATATAGGAAGTTACCATTCGGCCTAAAAAATACTGGAGCCACTTCCCAGCGCGCCATGTCCTATGTGTTTCATTATATCAAACATATTGTAGAACCGTACCTTGATGACCTCCCATGTCATTCACAGTGACAGGAGGACCATCATGGTCATCTTAGAGACATTTTCCAGAGATGCTGTCATTATAACATACGGCTCAATCCTCATAAATGTGTTTTTTGCGTTGAGATGGGATGTCTGTTAGGTTTTGTGGTTTCTAAGGATGACATCTGGATAGATCCATTGAAAATTGCCGCTATTTTAGCCCTACCAGCCCCAACCAACCTTCTAGAACTCCAAAGTTTGTAAGGGAAGGAAAACTTTCTCCGCCGTTTTGTTTGCAATTTTACAGAGAAAACATACGGCTATATGTGTCTCCTCAAGAAGGACACTCCGTTCTTTTGGGATGACCAAGCCCAATGGGCCTTTGATAATCTTAAACATGCTCTGACTCACTCACCCGTGATACACCCCCCAGATTATTCAAAGTATTTTCTCTTATACATTGCTACCTCCACTACTACCATCGCTATGGTTTTGGTGCAGGAGAATCCTGACGATCAAGAGCACGTGATATACTATGCTAGTAAGAATCTCATGGGTTCTGAAACTTGATACTCATGTGTGGAGAAATTAGCATAGGCCACGGTCATTGCTATACAAAAATTTCACCACTACATTTTGCTCCGCACAACCACCGTATTGGCAGACCATAACCCTATGTATTACATCCTGACTCATCGGGTGCTCGGGGGAAAATATTCCCGATGGATAGTCATCCTATAATAGTTTGATCTGGAATTTGCCAAATCTACGTCAAATAAATACTTGGTATTTACTGAGCTAATGTGTGATCTTCCCTGTGCTTCGACAGAGTCTGAGCCCAATGATTCATTCCCGGATGAATTCCTGTTCCTGATAAGCACTACTAACCCATGGTGTGGAGATTTAATCATTTATCTCTAGACACAGAGATTTCAGCCCACTCTTTCCTGTGACGATCGTCACCATATCCATCACCACGCAAAATACTACTTCATCTTGAATGACACTTTGTATAGATGCAGTATCAATTCCATTCTTCGATGATGCCTTACCCATGAGGAAGTTGAACAAGTTTGGAATGACTGCTACTTTGGGGCATGTGGTGGTCATCTATCTGGGATGTCTACAATATAGAAAATATTTCGTGCTGCCTATTTGTGGCCTTCAATCTTTAAAGATTGTCACGAGGTTATTAAGAAATGCCCACCGTGCCAACATTTCTATTTGAAAAAGCACACCCACCGTGCTCTGTTACACCTCGTCATTGTCGTTGGCCCTTTCGCCAAATGGGGGATCGATTACATGCATTGTAAGCCTACCTCATCCAGGGGGCATGGTTACATCATCGTAGCCATTTATTATTTTACGAAATGGGTTGAGGCTATGCCTATCCCTAGGGAAGACAATACAGTTGCAAACTCATTAGCAGATTACATCCTAGACTGGCATATTTCCCATTCATGACATGAAAATCAAACATGGTTCACTGTAAATAAACAGTAAAAAGACACATAAAACTCATGTAAATACATTTTCCATTTGAGACATATAAACACCGAAAGTAAAAGTCTGTATATATATATAAGTGTTTTACAAAAACAGGTCACGAGACCTCATCTGAAGTGCTCAGGGTTTTAGGCAAAACATCATCATACAAAATCCCAAAGCTATATATTAGATTTTAGTAATACATCATGCAGCCTATCATCTAGTGGTGCTCATGGTAACACATGACAGCCTGGGCTACTCTGCATAGCAGTCTACTGAAACGACCCGGTACTCCTGCAGTGGGCCTTCGATACCTCAGGGGGAGGTCGTCGATCGATGCATCTGGTGTGTCTAGAGTTAACCTCTCTAAGTTCTCCTCTAGTTCCCCCATCACGTCATCACCCTGTGGAACAAAATGAGCTCTTGCTCGCCTGTCCAGTGGGGAGGATCCCCCAGGTCATGTTGCTCCGACATCTGCATGAAAACATTTAAGTCTCGTTACTACACATAAAAATTATAAAACATTAAAACATAAAAACACAATTTCCATTTTTGGGTTTTGTTTCTTACCAATGTTGCCCCACTGTGCACCAAGTGGAAGCAGTAGATCAGGGTCGCCCCTGAAATCAGTACCCGCGTATGTGTAGTCCTCAACCATGAGGAGCTGGTCTCTCAGCCATCGAAAAAATGGGTCTCCAAACTTCACCCTGCCCCTACATGCTCCGATGCGGGCCATGATATGAACCCACCTCAGCATGCGAGGGTCTCTCACGCTCAACTCTGTGAATACTACCCGGGGTCTTAGTTGGGGGACCTGCTAAAAAAAGAAACATGCTAAAATGGATCCGAAACCAAACTGTTTCAACTCTCCCTATCGACACTTGGTCAGCTGGTCTTTGAAAACTGGTAGTAGTGCCTCCTCCCATTTGAAGACTGTGGGTGCCATAGCCTCTATAGCATAGAGCATGTGTTCTCTAGAATCTGGATGAGCCCCTTGGCTCCCTGCTAACCTATGCATGGTAAATAAGATCATGCAAAGAGGGCCATCCACCACCGCTTTGATGGGAATTTTCTTCCCTGATGTTCTAGTTCCTGGAATGCAGTGGCGGTTTATTAATTCCTGGGTGGTGATGTTCCCTCCACGGGAACCAGTCAATGATATAGGAGCACTCCGTCTCGATAAGCCTATCAAGAAGTAGATATCTTCAACTTCAATCATCAACACATGAGCTCCCACCTCAAAGTATTGTTGCTCCGAATTCCACATGCGGAGAATATGTTCCAGTAAATGCTCATGCGACACCATGCAAGGTGTGCATAACAATTTCAGAAGGCCACAGTTCCTCAATGCGGCTATACATCCCACGTTTCTTTTGGAAAAAGCATCATCATCATCATGTTGCCTCTCTTTACAGATAACCATTTTTGACCGATGGAAACCTGCTAAAAAAATCATAAGGCTAATTAAAAACATAATCAACCTTTCAAATCATAAGAAATCATCCATTTTTCCTTGCCTACATGTTTTTCTTTACCCACGGCCGGCACCGCTTGAGTCTCATTGAGGACATGCGGTGGTAATGCATGAGTGAAGAGTATTTGGTGTGTTTCCTATGGGGTACCGCTTATCCCGCAAGGGATAAGAGCAGTGCCCATATTTAAGGTTTTAGGGCTCACTCAAGCTGCCCAAAACTTCCCCAAAAATCAAAATGAAGACATCAAATGGAAAGAGTGAGGTTTAAGCTCTTACTTGGCTCTGACGACGCGAAAATTGGATGGTAGACGCTCCCAGAATGCCCAACTGAAAATATGGCTAAGAAACTTTTCCAAGGACTCTCCACTGTTGGTATATGGTAAAATGTTTTGTTTTTTACTATTTGGGTGACTTTTATAAACATTTTAGGGCTTGGCATATCATAGTTTTGTTTTAAAACCATTTATTACAAGAAAACTCTTAGTCATGATCCTTTAATGTCATTTATTGAGGAGTTTAACAGTTGTTTTTCAAGTCATTGCAAGAATAAGAGCGGTAGCAGTAAAAGTTTTGGGGAGTTTGTTTTTGTCTTTTTCATACTACCATAAAACGGAAAAAGTCTTTGAGCATTTATTGCGACACTTTGGACATGCTCTCAAAACTTAGCATCAAAGGTCCGAGTCCTTTTCTGATTCTTTTCAGACTCGTAAAATCCCTCATCATGAAAAGAGACCTGATGGAGTCCTCTTTAAACTCTTTTCGGGCTCCTTAAATATGAAAAGATTGTCGAGTGATTTTGTCTTCTTCATGCTTGTTAAAGTACTTGAAGAGTCATTTGTTTGATGATAGGTTATCACTTTTTCGGTTTAGATGAACTATTTACGAAAAAGGACCCTTTGGAGTCTTCTTCCATTGTCGTTCAGACTCTCTAAACATTAACGATATTGAGTTAACTTTCATTGGACTCGTTAAGTTAAACATTGAGAGACCCTCTTTTGGGAACGAACCCCTCCTCTCTCAGGTTCGTAAAACATATGAGTTTGGACTTGTATTCAAATGAGCTACAACGAGTGTTTGTTACCCTATTTGGACTCATAAAAATGAAAAAAGGCACTCATCAATCATGATGGGGAAATTAAGGGAAGGAATCAATTCGTTTTGCAAATAAATGGAAGTTTGTCATTACCTTTGAACATGGCACTTGTCTGCATGTCATTAGGTCAATTGGGTATTCAGCTGGCTTGCAAGTCGATCCACTTTCATGAGTCATGTCATTCCTTTGAGTCTTTTCAAAAGAATGCATTGTCTTCTGTCATATCATGTATTTTTCTGGTCTAGTCAATGTTGCCAAGTTTATAAGTCGTGCTGCCTGATGTTCAAAGGGAAGTTGAAAAAGTTTACCTCAGCACTCAAAACAGCCTCTGTGTTAGTACTTTTGAGTCAGTCTTATGGTTACCTCATTTACATCATTCCATAACTTTGTTTCGAGTTTCATGTCATCGATGTGGGATTCATCATGGCCCTCCTTGGACAAGACTATTCCTGTCGACAAAAGCTCATCATCCAAGAAATAGTCTTAGAAACAAGTTTAGTACCTTGAGATCTGTATGCCTCATTGAAAAATTCTCTCACTCTTGACATAGGTTCACATCATTGACCTTTGATCGATAGAGTCGACTGGGTGTTCGACATCAAGACATCTATTCACACTCAGCAGATTGTACTAGGGTACCTTGGGAATCATTGACATTAATGGTGATCTCCCTCACACTTGTTAACGGTTCACATCATTGTCCGGTAGTCAAGTGGTTTCTACCATGTTCAAATTCAAAACATTGCAATCACATGGATAGAATCGTACTTTGTGGAAGACAAGATGAAGACCTTGGGTATTTGTTTAGCACTCATTTCTTTCCCCAGGTTGCGATGGAATTTTATATGCCAAGCTTGGATCCACATTTGTATGGTCGTGGCTATGCTCAAATTTGTGTCTGTACGACATAGATCTACATTGTATGTCTAGTAGCTATGTCCAAGTTTGAGTCCTCTATCACATGGATCTACGTTTTATTCTAGTAGCCATGGTTGTTTATTCCTCTCATGGATCTTCCTTGTATTGGTCTGTAGCCATGAGTTGGTTACATTTATTTATGAGTAAAAAATATTGATGTATTGCAGATGCCTACTCGATGGGAATCTCCAATCAAGCTGACTCTTACCTCGAAGTGATAACTTGTTCTCTCAAAGCTCTCACCTGTTGTATCCCTCTAGCCTCATGCTTTGGGGGGAATTCTGTTACACCAAAATCCTATCACCTACATGTGATAAGATCCTTAACACTTATATTTTCCCTTAATCCCAAAATTGGAGTGGAAACAATGCTCTGGATGTCAATTTTACATAAAAAACCCTAGCACCACTTTTTCCCTTTAGCTTATGAACGGTACCTTGTGCAGCACCGCCTGAGTCCTGTTATAGATAATTGGTGCCACCCCATATGTGCTTTGTTCTTGAAGCGGTTCTTACCTACACCGCTTTGTCATAAGGGTATATAAGTGGTACCCTTGGTAAAAGGTGAAAAAAAGAAGCTTCATGAAGCTTCTAGATCAAAAGCTTCGTGGATAGCCTTATCCTTACTCACCTAGGTCAGTTAAGCTCGAGATCCATGCTTTGGGGATCTCATGGCCACCTCACCCACCAATATCTCAACCATTTTTATCCTTTTGAGCCCTATAAAACCAAGCTCATACCCCATGGTTGAGGGGGGAGAACTGAATGGTAAAGTTATGCTATTGAATTGACTGTCTGGCCTAATCCATCAGAGAGCACAAGAGAGCAAGTTGGAGCTATTGGGGATGAGATGTTTGTCTTGTGAACGAGTTTGTCGACACTAAGGCACATGGTTGTAAGGGCTTTCATGTATTTTCTAATGCAAAGTTGATTTCCTTCCCACATATCTGTTGCACTGATCTCGCATATATGTTATTGGATCCCTTAGTCACTAGTATGAATGTGTAGGTAATTTTCTGGTAGCTTTGATGTCTTTGCATGTTTGATATGTTCTATAGGTACACAGACTCTTTATCAAATCATCATTCTAGGTGTCTATAACATTTAGGGAAGGTCCTCAACCTTTGTCATTCACTCATTTGTTCTGGATCTGAACCATTCAGACCAGAGGAACAACTTTTGTCCACAAAAGGTGCAATATTCCTGAATACAGCATCAACCAACTCAACCTCGATCGACACTGTCTTCCCTCCCAACTGGACTTCTAGAGAGGGAATAATGTCATGTGGTCGAAACGAATGTCCATCAAAATCAGTTAACATGGTCATGGATTTCGACAATGCGGGTGAGCCAAGGCCCTTTCAACAAGCTAGGGACATCACAGAGGCTGCAACGCCCTCATACATTCTACATGGACTAAGAAATCCATTTGGTAAGGTAAGCAAGGCTGGACCTCATGGGTATCAAACCTAATTGTAGTGGAAGGATTAGAATCAACCACCCTGAGAGTAGATAACAGATCTCTTCTTTGCACAGGACAAGTATGAAGGACTTCAAGAGCTAGAATTGTACAAGGAGTTTAACCCAAGTCCTTGACAATAGAATAGTGTTGGGCGGCTCGAGCATTAGGGTTGTGGCTTGAGCGCTTTAATACTCCCTTAGGAATGTAAGGTATATCTTCAGATTTTTCAATATGCAAAGGTTTCTCAGGAGGTGAAGGATCTTTAACCAAGTTGGGTTATGACAGACTGTAATATTTCTTGCGGGTCACAACATTAGCTATAGACATCATGTTGATACAACCATGTCCACCTTCATTGTTCGACTGGTTTTGATGCCCACTAGAAGCACTTCCAGAGTCCATGTTCCTCGAAGCCATATTTTGGTTATACGGTAAAGGGTCCGTTAACATAGCTGGGCTCTGTTCAATGAACTTTGAGGCTTCATCAATATGGGGGCACAAGTATGTGGGATAATATCCCCCACAAAGCTTGCAAGGGAATTTAACCTTCTGTTTAGACTTCTTGTCCCCCCAGCATCACTACCATTCTTGTCATCATTAGAATTCTCCTTCCTATTCCCACCTCTTCTACTATTTCTTCCCTTCTTCTTATTCCATCCGTGCTGCTGGTTACCCATCTGGTCCGACGAATGTACCGAGAGCACATCTGTCAATTGGGTGGGATTAGACAAAGTTGTAGCTTGTCCGATCGTAGGCTGGTTAATAGAAAAATCCCTAATTTGATTCATAACCTAGTTTACGAATTTAGTACTCGTGGAGCCAACAATGCCATTGACATGTGGCCCAGGTTTAAACTTAGGCTCGAAATTTGATTGTGGTGCATTAGGGATAATCTCATACAAGAGCCCAGATTGAGCGTAAATCAAGTCTAATTGTTGAGCTCAGAAAATAGCACGTTCCTCATTATAACTCCAGATTTTGAAACATCCTTCGCGATATAAGGCAATAACGACTTGAGGAACCATTCCAATAGAAACTTAGGTGGAATGTTGTCCTTAATCAACCTCTTCTGTCTATGCCACTCTTGAATGTGATCATAAATATGCGTGGCTTTTTCTTGCCAAAATGTTGACAAGAGTTTGATACCAGCATCGTAACGTACTAGTAGTTGAAAGTGGTTCAAGAAGGTCATGGCTATGTCATTAAACGGTCGATATGTGCCCCGAGGAAACTCTATATACCATTTCGCAGTAGGACCCATGAGGGTGTGTTGAAACAGTCACAAGCGAATAGATTCATGATTCAAAGAATTCAAAGAGCACAATAGATGGAAAGTGGTAACATGCTCTCTAGGTTCCTCACCACTCTTACCTTCAAACTTTGGAACGTCCGAAGGAAGCTTGGCAGGAGCAACTAGCCACATCGGATCGTGAGAAACTAGATCATTGGTCAATTTTGACAGGTCAAGCAAGTTCAACGTAGGAAAGAAAGGGATTCTAGGTTGTGCCATCTGGTTCCATGCTCCTTGACAAGATTGATTCATATAGGGATGATTATTGTAAATACCATGGCCTTGAACAGCCGAAGAATAACCTCCTCCTACTTGACCCATAAAAGGATGCACATGAATATTATAATTTGGTATACCTTGAGAATGGGGTTTTAAATAACTATAATTGTAGGAATGATAAAAAGTTTGACCCTGGGATACATAAGGAGGTAGGTAACCTCCTGACACAATAATACTGACAGACGAAGGAACAACATGACATGAGGCAGTACTCCATCCTGATGGACCGTGCAGGTTATGAGGAGGATGTGTCATGAGAAAGGCATTTGGCGGAACAAATATAGTGGAAGATGGAACATAAGATGGAATGTAAGATGTACCTCCAATGTTCACGTGTCTAGGGTCACCTCCGTGAAAGGGAATCCCAAAGTTATGGAAATATGAGGGGTATGAATATCCTCCCAGAAATGGTGCGGAAGGTGCAATATGACTACTACCAAACCTATGAACATGGAAAGGAATGGAAGTGCCCCCAGGCACAACACTAGGACTTACACCAAGATCAATGTCATATGATGGGAAAGCATTAGTAATATCTAGCATGCCAAATATTAATGGTCTAGTTCCAGAGGAAACATGGTGAGTCTCTCCACTTGACCTCCGTGAGGAAGGTCTCCGATAAGCAGCTGCAAAATATGACAGCTAAGCTCATGAATTGAAGGGAGTACCAACCCCGTGAAGATCGGTGTCAACTAGAGTGCGAGGTCTACTAAAGGTCATGTTCCCCATTCTGGAGGATGGAGAAGGGGGAAATTCTGGGGTCTTAGATGTATTACTCATGATGAGACCGATGTGTGAATCAAATGTGTATAAATTCGCTTAGAATGTATAGTCCTGTTCTGAGGAGGAGGAGGAAATCCACAAGGTGAAAGCCCTGCTAAACGCCGAGATTGGCGGAGTGCTAGAAGCCGATCCATGATGAATCCAGAAAATAAAAAAGACTCAGCTAATTACAAACCCTAAAGCAAGCTAGCACACAGAGAGCACAATCCTAAGCAAATCTAAGTTATATGCAAACAAGCCAAGATGGAGGATAAATGAGTTCCAGAATGTAGCAGGTATGTCTCACCTAGGAGTGGCCTGAGACTCCCATACACTACAAGAAGAGGTGTGTTACCAATTATAGTGGCCCTCATCTTCAACGCATAAATCAAATGTTCAATGCGACCCCTACCTGGCGAGGACCCTTATTGAATAACCTCTACAAGTACCCCCTACAATACCTAGGTAAGGCAACTAAAGTCACCCAAATATAATTGATGCTCAGGTTGATAGTTGCAGGAGGGATCTACCGTATGGGAAAGGTAAAAAAGCCCGAAGCTAAAATTCACCAAAGGTACTTCAAAAGCCACCAGATACAAATAAGATCCTAGAAATATCTATGGCGTTGCACAGAGAGTGGCAAGGGGCTAGCCCCACAACAAACGTGTACGCTACCTCGTGCTTAAATCTCGTGTAAGAGGAGCCTCCTGAGAACACTAATTATATCAAGGATTTCTCTTCTCACCTAGACAAATACCTAAATGTTTTGTAGTCTTGGAAAAATTTACTCACGACACCCTATTACAAGACTCTAAGGTAATAAAAATGTGTGCACCTCTATCAAATAAAAATGTGTAATCAATTTTAAGGTAAGTGTTAATTTTAAGGGTTGTGATAACTCAAGGGTAATGGCCATGCAACTAGGGATGTTATGACTCAATAATGAAATAAATATGCACACTTGACAAATGATGCCAAGTGCAATTTGTCTTGAACATGAGATGCATAATTTTTTTTCTTCTTAAAATGCCAATGCAACCTTTCCTATATGAAAGCATGATCACTATTCAACTGAGAAAACCTATTGCAAGTACAATTTTTATGCAAATGCAAATGCACAATGCGCAAACATGGCAAAAACATAATATTTATTTTTATAATGAATGATATGGAAATGCAATAAAAAGACTCTATAACTCCCAGACCTTGCAGCGAGTATCATACACAAGGAAAACAAGACATTGAGATAAAAATGGTCTAATGCACTAATATCAAAACAAAAAAGGAGAAGAATGACATGAACAATTTTTAACTGAAAAGCAAAGAAAAGAGGTCTCTGGTCAAAACAAAAGCAGTAAACAGACATCATAGGCACCCAAGAAGACTCAACAACACATAACCCATCGAGCATCTCTCAAAAACCAAGTTCTCACTCAAAAAGAGGGGCATACACAACTGTTAATAGAAAACCTGTGTGTATACACGATTGCAAGTGCTACAACCCGTGTGTATACGTGACTGATACCTCTATGACCTGGTTACAACAAGACTGAGATTACTTCAATAGGACACCAATGGGTTAACACACTTCTGAATACGACACAAAAACACAGAGAAATAAATAGCAAATCAAGCACATCGTGCACCCAAACCCCAACAAAAAAGGAAAGTCCCCAGTGGAGTCTCCAATTCTGTTACGGAGAAGACTTCCTATGGCTTGGGGTAGACCACAACAGACTGTATGACACCAAAAATAAATCCATTTCTATATGCAATAGAGATAAAAATATCTAACAATAAGGATGCAAAGGCATACCTTATTCCGGAAGGTTGTAGTAGATCGTCGTTGAGATTTTCAACCACACTTGCACCTACATTCCATTCTCAACAACAACGAAAAAGACAAGCATGATAAATATTAAGTGTTAGGCATAGTATAGCATATATAAATCCAATATGTATAAATTAAAGCAACTACATCCATGGACAAGAATATGCATAGTTACACACATACAATGGACGAGAAATGGATATTTCTATTAATTATAAACATAGATACAAGTGACAAACTTTGTCAGCACCTTGTTGGAATTGAGAGACCGAGTCCTCCACATGGGCCTGCACCACTTGAATCCTCCATACCAATGACAAGCTCTCAAGATGATGGAAATCTTGGGAAGAGCATCAATGGCTGCTCAAAAGGACAAAAGGATGTAGACTCAAGCATGTATGAATGGGGCACAAATCCACTATAGTTTCCTTTCTCTCATAAGTTCTCCTCCTCTAATGCATCCAAGAGGCTTAATATATAACCCTTCAATAGGAAATTAAGGGTTGATTCAGAGTGTTTCCAGGAATATTGAAGGACAAAGGTCAAGTTATTCATGATTCATTGAGGAAAACTCCAAATATTTTATTTTTGGGCACATTACCCGATGTAAGCAGGTCATAGTGGAGCAAGCTGCATGTAGATGTGGTCTCTAAGCTGGTGACCCATGTATACCAATAAATAATACTTTTTAAGGGATTTATTGGATCATCAAAGTTATATTGAGCAAAAGGGGTCCAAAGAGTCTGCTAGGGACATGGAAGGCCATAAAAACATGATCTACCAAGTGTGGTAAAATCAGATATAACATCTTGTCTTGACTCTATGCCAAGTGAATTGATGTTGCAAAGGAATCTTTCATAACCTCAGTTTTTTCCTGGGCTTTGGGTATGCTCAGTGGCACCTGGTGGTGCCCATTGTTTGATTTTATTCTCTTGCAGATTTTTCTATGAATTTAGGATTATTGATTGGAGTAAAATTTTGTCACTCCCCAATGAAACGTCTTTTTCTAGGTTGACATTTCTACAAATTTTGTCCATGTTAACCCCTATCAGGCGCTAAGAAATTTTTTTGACAATAAGTTTTGAGAAGGGAGGGAAGTGTAGAGTCCATAATGTCATTGTGGAAAGTGAAACTATAGGCCATTTGAGCTGAGATCAATGGAAATGAGGCCATGCTATGAATAATCTAGTCATGTTAGGAAGGATTGGTAGAGGCCACTAGATAGATATTTGATCATATTTCTCTTCTAGATACAAGAACAAACAAGTGAGAAGGTCACGTTCTTGTACAGAGTGGGAGGGTCAAAAAGTTAATAGATGAAATGAATAAGCTCTTGATCCTTCCATAGGAAAGCCACTATTAGATCGACAACTCCCTTGTAGCTCCTTGGGCTCAGGATGAAGACTTAGTTTTCCAGCCATCCAAGGAATATATAGATCCTCAATCTCCTAGGAAAGCCAATGATGGTTAGTTGTTGATGTTGCAACCCGTTTCTTTCCTTTTGATGTTGTTATGTTTCACAATTGCATAGTTTTGTTATGCCAATTTATAAACATATACAATATGAATGGTTATGTAAGTTAGGAAATTTTCTTTGTCACCTCCTAGGACATGGTTTTTGGTCTGTCAATTTGGAATATTTTCCACCTTCTCTTATGGGTGGCAAGTTTTTGGTTGTTTCCAATTTTTTTAATATATATCTATAATCATTTTCATTAAAAAAAGTGCTAAGAATAAATAAATATGAGATAAAATATTAAATAGTAGGTAGGTTTTTTATTCGGTTTTGTGTATGGAGTTAAGTTAGTATGTTACTTAATAGGACATGACTTTCTTCTCTTACACTTTTGTGATTATTGTAAGTAGGTGAAGAGTATTCATAATACATCACATTTTTATTGATTTAATCAACATTTCGAACCATACCCTGGATGTAGGTGTCCTTGAGCATCACACAATACACGTGGATGCAAACATGAAGCCACTGTTCCGTCCACCACGTGGACTAAGCTCAACCCACCCACCATTTCCATTAAATGGTACCATTTCTCTAAGCAGTTTAGGTGTGGGTACATCTCTAATCATGTCTCCCTGTAGCGAATCTATGGCTCCTAAGGTGGATTATTTCATTGATTTTGGTGAGTAAAGTTTCCATTTTTTTGTGTGGTTGGTGTCCGAACTATGCTTCCCTTCAATGCATTGGAAATAACCCTTCTTTGGGTTCAACCAAGTTCAAAAATGCCATTCGGATCCACTTCTCATATTCTTGTGTGGTTTGGTTCTCTCCTGCTCTCCTTCGGCTGTATAATTCACTAGCTATTGTGCTTAATATTCATTCTCTGGTTGCAAACATGTCTAGGAGGCTTCATGCGCCTACCCCTCGACATCCTAGCAATAGGTAGGGGAATCTCTAGGCATAGAGGAAATAACGAATTATCTGAGAGTGGTTTTGATAGGTATGTTCCTATGCATTTGAGAAATATGTTGGATGACTGTTAAGAAGAGGTGGTAGTGCAACAATGGTAGGTCAGTGGGCTCAGGTTCATCATAGGAGTTATTGGAGTGTTGGAATTTGTGCAACTTCGGAAGTTATTCTTATTGTAATTTTATTGTATTGTTTTGTACCTCCTACAATAGATTATATTGATGTAATTAAGCATGTAAACCCTTGAAAGGATCATGTAAACCTTATGGAAGAATTACACAAGAAAAATAATTAAATAAATTTTATTTTTATCTTTCTCCAATACAAGTTGGCCCAGTCAGTTAGACAAGTTGTCCCAGTTAGGGAAAAAGTCAATTTTGTAAAGTGTATAAATAGAGAGCCCATGCACCTCATTTGAATACACACTCAACACAAGAAAGTTTACCTAGCCAAGGAGAAGTTCACTACAACAATAAAGTGAAGTGTTTTCTGGGGTTTTCTCTTAGAGAGATTTTATTCTTTCTCTCTCTCATTCTTGTACTTTGTTCTTGGAATTGATAATATCTATACAAAGGTTGCTGGGTTTCCCAAGGTAAACTCTTGTGTTCTTTGTTTCTATGCTTTGTCTTTTTTCTAGTTATCCAATTGTTTATATGCAATTAAGTTATACTACTATAATTGTGTGAAAAATCTAACATGGTATCAGAGCGGTTTTAGAAGAAGCCATCACCAAAAAATCTAGGGATTGAATTTATGAGGCATTCCCTCATCAATTCACGAGAAAAAGTGACTGTGAAGAAGAGGTGGTAGTGCAACAACTAGTAGGTCAGTGGGATCAAGTTCATCACATGCATTATTGGAGTGTTGGAATTTGTGCAACTTCGGAAGTTATTCTTATTGTAATTTTATTGTATTGTTTTGTACCTCCTACAGGAGATTATATTGATGTAATTAAGCATGTAAACCCTTGAAAGAATCAATGTAAACCTTATGGAAGAATTACATAAGAAAAATAATTAAATAAATTTTATTTTTATCTTTCCCCAATACAAGTTGGCCCAGTCAGTTAGACAAGTTGTCCCAGTTAGGGAAAAAGTCAATTTTGTAAAGTGTATAAATAGAGAGGCCATGCACCTCATTTGAATACACACTCAACACAAGAAAGTTTACCTAGTCAAGGAGAAGTTCACTACAACAATAAAGTGAAGTGTTTTCTGGGGTTTTATCTTAGAGATATTTTATTCTTTCTCTCTCTCATTCTTGTACTCTGTTCTTGGAATTGATAATATCTATACAAAGGTTGCTGGGTTTTCTCCCTATTAGGTTTCCCAAGGTAAAATCTTGTGTTCTTTGTTTCTATGCTTTGTATTTTTTCTAGTTATCCAATTGTTTATATGCAATTAAGTTATACTACTATAATTGTGTGAAAAATCTAACATGGTATCAGAGCGGCTCTAGAAGAAGCCATTACCGAAAAATTTAGGGATTAAATTTATGAGGCCTTCCCTCATCAATTCATGAGAAAAAGTGAATTGGAAACTTCAATCTAGAGAATGTGCACCTTTTGGTGAAGAAAAAAACTAAATTTCGAGAAGTTTCATTTTTTACTTAATTCCGTAGTTGTCATAGTTATTGCGGAAATTAGGGTTTCAATTTTTGTGTTGCTCAGTCCACTGATTTGGCTCGACCTTACCTTATCTCAACTCACCTTGATAGGGAACATCTACCCGTGAGGTCAGTTTTACAATATTCTAAACTTCATTTTTAACCTAGCTCGGAGATTAAAACAAGACAGGTACTCCATGGCACTCAAACTGAGGAGAATCAAGCATTCATGGCCCATGCCAAGAAAGGAAAGGGAAAGGGAAGAAAGTTTCACAATCACAAGCATAAAGATAGGAGATCATGCCCTTCTATAGATCAAAAGAAAAATAAGAAGGATATATCACATATACAATGTTTAAGGTGCAAAAGCTATGCTCATTATGCCAACAATTGTCCAATTTCAAACAAAAGGAAACATGAAGCCTCAACTACTGATGTAGAATAAGACCATCATCATAAGAAGAAAATAAATGAAGATTGTACAAAATTCTTCTTGATATCAGATTTATTAGGTATTTTTCCCACCACGAGTGATACTTGGCTCATATATAGTGGTGCTTCTATACATATGACTGGATACAAATAAAATCTTTCAGAATTAGTTGAGAAAGAATATCATCTTCATGTTGTACTTGGAGTTGATGCTAATTATATAGTGAGAGGATCTGGGACTGCCTCTCTTGAGTTAGAATCAAATGACGTATTACACTTGAGTGCTGTGCTTTATGTACCTAGTATGAAAAGAAATCTTGTCTCCATTTTAACCTTGCAGGACAATGGATATAAAGTTGCATTTTCAGATGGGAAAGTTCTTGCTTGGCACAAGAACTCAAGCATAGATGCAACAAAAGTAATTGGTGTAAGAGAGGAGATTCTGTATCGATTGAGCACTCCACCAACTCAAGCACCACTTCATGACTCCACTAGCATGGGTTAACTATGGAACAAATGACTAGCTCATCTCAACTATAAATCTCTCCCAACATTAAGAAATATAGTGCCAGGTCTACCAATACTTCACATAGACCATGACACAATTTACAGAGGATGTGCACTTGGAAAGAATACCAAGGGATCCTTCCTAAATAGTGAGAGCAAATCCAAAGGGATATTGGATCTAGTGCACTCTGGATTGTGCAGACCCATGACTGTTGCTTCCCTAGGTGGATACAACTATTATGTAACATTTATTGACAACTCACAGAAGACTTGGATAAACTTTCTCAAGACCAAGGAATCCGAGGAAGTGCTCAACAAATTCAAATAATTCAAAGCACAAGTCAAGAATTTGCCGAGAGAGAGGATACATATATTAAGATCATATAATGGTGGAAAATATACAACTATAGATTTCAATGATTTCTGCAACAAAACATGAATTAATAGGGAGCTCATAGTTCCCTACAACCCTCAACAAAATGGGGTTGTAGAAATGAATACTAGAACAATTGTGGAGGCAGGAAAATCCATGATACATGACCAGAGTCTACCAATGTTCTTGTGGGAAGAAGCATATAGAACAACTGTCTATGTACAAAAAAAATGTCCTCATAGAACCTTGAAGAACATGGCACCAGAAGAAGCTTTCATAGGAGTAAATCCAGAAGTGGGACACCTTCGTATATTTGGATGTTCAGTGTACATACATGTGCCTAAGGAGAAGAAGACAAAATTGGAACCTTCAGGAAAGAAGGGAACTTTCATGGGATACAATGAGTCTTCAAATGCCTACATAATTTACATTCTAGGATAGAGGTAGATTCAATTCAGTAGGGATGTGTACTTTGAAGAAGAGATGGATATCTAGAAAGGAAGAGGAGTTGATATGGATATTGATGATGATGAATAGATGAGATCATCTCCCCCCCAACAATCCATAGGGAATTAGTAGAAATTGAAGAACCAATCGATCTCATTGATCCAGTTGGGCCAGATGATGCTCCCACAGATATTGTAGTAGGCCGAAGGAGGCCTAGATGGGAACTTCATACATTGAAGGATACAGAGGGGCATGAAGCTTCACATGGAACTTTTCAAGAAAGAAAGAGATCTCATAGGTTCTCAATTTATGTAGCATTGATGAGTCACATCATTGACTTTGAACCTACCACCTATGAACAAGCATCCATACACCAATTTTGGAAGGATTCCATGATGGAATAATACCAATCCATCATGAAGAATGATGTATGGGATGTTGTATCGAGACGTGAGGGGAAGTCAGTAGTGAATTCCAAGTGGCTCTACAAAATTAAACATGGATCATATGGCACTGTGGGAAACACAAGGCTATATTTGTTGCATGAGGATTCTCTCAAAAAGAGGGAGTTGATTACGATGAGACATTTGCTTCTGTGGCTCGATATACTTCCATAAGGACTATTATTTCTATTGCTTCAGTTATGGGATGGAAGCTACATCAGATGGATGTCAAAAATGATTTCCTCAATGGTGTTATTGAGGAAGAAGTATACATTGAACAACCAGAAGGGGTTGTTTTCCATGGGAAGGAGTCTCATGTATGAAGGTTGAAAAAGGGCCTATATGGACTCAAACAAGCACCCCATGCTTGGTATGGACGGATGAACGGATGCTTGGTGAGCTTGGGATTCACCTAGAGTAATGCAAATCCCAATATTTACTACAAGATTGTTGATGACGAGTCAGTGATTATAGTCCTTTATGTTGATGACTTGTTTCTCACATGTAATGAGAAATATATTGTATGGTGTAAGAAGAAGATTGCCTCTGAATTTGAAATGAAGGATTTTGGATTGATGCATTACTTCTTGGGACTAGAAGTATGGAAGAGAAAGAAGGATATTTTCCTAAGTCAAGGAAAATACACCATTGATATTATGAAGAGATTCAGAATGTTTGACTGCAAGTCCATGACCACTTTGATGGATGCAAATATGAAGAAGCCGAGGGTTTCAACCTCTGATTTTGATTTGATTGATCCCACCATGTATCACTAATTGATTGGATATATGATATATCTGACAAATACTAGATCATATATATGTTTTTATGTGAGTGCTCTTAGTTAGTTCATGTGTGAGCTGATATAGATTCATTGGGTTATTGCAAAACATGTGCTCAAATATTTGTGTGGAAATATGGTATATGGTCTCAGATATAATTTACAATGTGACTTGATATTGTAGGGTTTTTGAGATTCATATTGGTCAAGATGTGTTGCAGATAGGAAGAGTACTTCTTGATGTTGCTTCAACTTGGGTTCTATAGTGTTTTATTGGTGCAGCAGGAAGTCGACCTCAGTAGCACTCAGTACAACAGAGGTCGAGTACATGGCTGCTAGTACAATAGATTAGGAAGTTGTATTATTCAGAAACTCCTTGTAGGATTATTTGTCCTTGTTATAGTTGATTTTACCACACATGGTGAATCACACTTTTCTGGCCTTCCCTGTCCCTCTGCAGACTCCTTAGACCCCATGGACCATTTTTGTTCCTTTGATGTTTCCAAGATCATCCCTAAAAACATGCAAAATTTGCTACACATGACTTTTAAACCCTTTCTCGCGTATATATGCGGGTTTTACCCCTAAAACCGCGTACATCAGGATGTGTGCAAAAGGACAAATTCTTTTGGAGTTTTCCTTGATGTGGATCCGACTCACTTGTCTCCTGGCCTTCCATATGCCTTGAGATTGCTCGGATTCTACCTTTCATTACCCCATTGAAGAGCTATATAAGGAACCCTTTGGATACATTGAAGGCATGAGGAATTGAGAGCAAGAGAACTATAGTCCATTGGTGCCGAAACTTGTGCTTGAGTCTGCATCCCTTTGTCCCTTGGAGCCATTTTGTGTTCTTCCCAAGCTTTCCCTTTGCTTGTGAGCTTGCTATTGAGAGATGGAGGATTGAAGTGGTGGAGGCCCAAGTGGGGGACTCAGCTTCTCCAATTTGTAGACGTGCCAACAGAGGTTGTATTCATTGTAATCTCTAATTTTATATTACTAGAAATATCTTTTCCTGTCCAATAATGTGTATTTGAATGAATATTTGATCCATGGATGATTTCAAACGCTTATATGTTATTGATTATATATGCTAGAGTAGATCTAACACAATTATATATAGCATGCTTGTCTTGTTTATTGAATGTTGAGGAAGCAATTTATCAATTCAAGCCGGAGTTGGAAAGCTCAACAGGGATCTACATCAACCATCTGGAAAAAGGTACGAATCGAGATCCTTTAGTGTTAGATATTTGGTTTCTCTTGCATATAGGAAAGGATTGATTTCTGGAGTCAAGTTGTTTGTTGTGGTACCCTAAGCCATAGGAATTTCTCTTCGTAACAGTCCTTGTTAGCACCATTTTTGGTTAGCAGTTGGGAAGGGGGAATGTATGAGAATATATAAGGTAAGAGCTAAAAATTTCATCATGTGAGCTGAAGGTGTGTAGAAAGGGGCTCAAAAATAATGAAAGGGGATTATTTCTAAGGTGAAAATTATATATCCGAAGAAAATCCTAACTTAACCTTAGAAATAAGTTTCAAATGAAAAATATGCCCAATGTTATCTGGTGGCAAGATTCAATGGTGTAGATCTGCAGCAGAGATGATCAATGTCTATAAATGAATCTGCCGAAAAAATTTGCAAGGTAGGAATAAATTTGCTCACCAGTAGAATAGGTTAAAGGACAACAAAAATTGATGGTTAGATGAAATGGGGGAAGTAGATATGCGGTAACGAAAGATTCCATCAATGGGACATGCATGGAAGGATTAACTTTTCCAATCAGCAGAAAAATTTACATCCGATACAAATCAACGGTGGAGAAATGGGTGGAATAATTATCAATGACTAACGTTCATTCCGTTGAGTGAACATGCGCGGATCGAAAAGTGGTATAGAACACATGTTTTAACGGTCAATATGGAAGCCCAATTGAGATCAAGGGCCAATATTCATTCCGCTCATAAGAAGTGTGCAGGGAAAGAGAACTTGTGAACCAATTGAATTTGTTAAGAGGCCCGCACAATCAAGGGTGCATATTTCATGAGATTAAAATCTACGATCCATGATCATTCCTCCTAATAAACATGCATGAGTAAAATCGAAGGGAGCATCAACATAATTGATTAAAGGGGAGCAGAAATGAAGGGTTGAGATCGATGAAGATCCATATCTACAATGGAAAATCACTCCAATGGGAGAAAATGCACACTCTTTGTGAAGTTAAATCTGAGTGAAATATTAAAAGGGAAAATTGATCGACGACATAGATTTTCAAAGGATAATATCAATGGATGAGTATTAATCCACTTAGGCAAGGTGTAGTTTAGTTATGAGGTGAACATGTAATGTTAAAACAAGGAATAGATCTATGGTGGAAAATGAATCAAAGGTTGATCTATGGCTATGATTAGTTCTGCCGCTGAACATTATGGGAGAGATAAGGATGGGTGATATAGTGGGAATGAGATAGCATGGTTAAACGATGATAAGGATCAATGGCTTAGAATGAAGGGCACTAGATCTATGGGCAGGAAAATATTCAACTGAACAAGATGCATGGCCAATAAGGGAATACAATAATATAAAAGAAAAAGCATGTGGATATGGGCTTTGTTTTTTTATGCATTGGAAAGCAAGAGCTCACGACTGTGCGCAAGAAGCCAACTTAGACGAATCTCTTATCCACTTGTCAAGTAACCAGGTACACCGTTTTCCTCTTACCAAAAAATATTTAAATTGGACAGTACAGAGGGAATGGAGGCTCAAACATTGGAATACCAGAAAATAGAAGAGGTTTTTGAAGACAAGGATTGTGAGGTTTTTGACACTATACCGTCTATTAGTTCAGCAGACCTATTAAAAAACAAGTTAAAATTCCTCAAATACCAAGGAATAGATGTCCATGGAGTCTTTCGGTCTTATTTCCAGTTTTTCTGTATTGAGCAAACCCTAAATTTTCCAGAGTTTATTGACTGGTGTGCCTGTAATTATTCCTCTTCTGATAGGGTAATTATTGACGTGGCTAAGTCTAAAATACTTTGTCTTGTCAGTCCGCTAATAGTCTGAGATACATTTTCTGTTCCTGATACTTTCACCCAGTTGTCTGAAGAGTTTAATGAAGAAGGTTTCGTTCAGTTATTCAAAGAGGCTGCTGTGGAGAAAAAACAAGCTTTCTTTAATGCCAGTTTCAAACTAGATGCATCCTTGCAAAACCAAGCCTTTCTTGTAGGTTTGAGTTTGTTTAATGAGGAAAATCAATTTGTTATTACCCTTATGAGTCCGTTTCTAGGTCTAGACATTGACAAGTATGTCACTGAGTCCCTAATGATTATGTTGTTCAAAATTAGTAATGTTCAAGTTGAGTCTATTGAGTCTAGTGAGTCTTGTTGTATTAAATTTGATGAGTTCTTAGCTGAGAGTATCCACTCACAGCTAATGAACTTCCACAACACCATATTTTTTAGATTCTAGTCTTGTTTGGATAAAATGTTTTTATTCTTTAATGAGGAAAACCTACAGTTCCCAGAGATGGTTCTCACATATGAGATTAAAACAAACTTTGGTAAATATATGAACTTTCTCATGTTTGAGGTGTACACGACATTTTTCCAGCAGAATTTTCCCATAGTAGTACCTCTAATGAAGGAAATGCTACAATTTTCACCCGAAAGAAGAATTGGAGATTGGGTTTTGATGGAAGAAGGTACTGCAATTAGAGTTTATGGATTTGTTCATCAACCATATATTTTACCAGCTTTCTTAACTCCTAGGATATTTTCCTTAGAGTTGATTAGGAAGAAGCTCATTGTTGATAATGAGCATTTTATCAATTTCAAGAAGTCATCTAAGATCAAGTTTCCATGGGTAATTGTCCCATTCATCAGAAAAAGTAAAGCTACTTTTCCTGTAGTGGAGAATTCGCTGAAGGAGATGAGGTTTCAGATTGTTGCAACTATCAACTATGATCTTCACCATATCATATCAATAAGAAGACAAGTCAATAAAAATAAATCCTTTGAGCATCAAGAAGTTGCAGGCTTGGCAGAGAGTGCCAATTGGATGGATTATCCTCAGGAGACATAGGGTGATGAGGATACGCAACAAGGTTCCTCTTCTCCAATGAAGGATGCCAATTATACACAACCAGACCCTTTGACTATTGTTCCAGTAGCTGAGAAGATTACACCCATTGCAACTCACCCTGAGAGGACTAATAAAAGAGATTTCGTAGATGCTATGGATATAGAAGAATAAGGCACTACTAAAAATCCATAGAAACAGAAGATTGAAGAAGTAGGCCAGATAATAGAGGTAATAGAAGCCAAAGGAAATAAAAAGTAGATGAAAGTGAAAGGACCAGCCTTTGAAATCAAAGAATATTCCTTTTTAGAGACACCCAAGGATTCTACTTCTCAGTTCAAAACCAGGGTTGAACTATTTGATAAGTACATGGAGGATACATAGGTATCTATAGACGAGTCTCTTAAATTATATGCAAATGTCAGAAAAATATCCAATAAAGATGTAGCTCTGGTTACTGTCAGAGATCGTGTTCAGAACACTTTGAACTTAGCAACAACAACCAAGAACAAAATTGCTGAGATGAGGATGAATGTAGAGAAAATTACTATACCTGATATGGTTAATATCCACAAACAAACTAGGGAAGTGATCTATAGTGACCTACTCAAGGCCACTTTAAAGGTGTCTAGATTACAATCTACCAAGAGTAAAGTTGAGAACCAGCTGAGACAAGAGAGGATTGAAAATAAATCTCATTAGCAACAAATCAAGAAGCTTTAAGGTGATTTACTGACTGCCAATAATGAAGCTGATAAAGGAGCAGCAACTCATAAGATGCTAAATGAGAAAGAGAACACCATTCATCTTCTTAAAAAGAAATTGAAGCTCCCAACTACCCATCTCATACAATCTACAGATCTGGAGAAAGAAAAAGTGACTCTAAATGATGAATTGAATGATTGTAAAGCAAAGCTTTTAAAGTTTGCTGAAGAAAAGAAGGAATGGGAAAGGGTCATGGGTATTTTGGTTGAAAATGAGAAGGTTCTAAAAGGAAAACTAGCAGCATTGGAGAAAGAATTAAATGAAAAATAAAAAGATCCTGAAGTGTAGATTGTTCCACCTCTTGTACAAGCCAATACAGATTCTATTGTAAAAGCTATTTCTCAGGTTAGTATGAGGGATTTGGAGATAGTTGGTTTGAAAAACTAGAATAAGAACCTTGAAAATATAGCCCTGAAAAGAGAAGAAGAGAGAAAATCTTGGGAAAACAATTGCAAAGGTTTGTCAGATAAAAATGACAAGTTAATGAAACAAGTGCCAAGACAGCTGCCTGTGTAGGGATCCAAGCACATCATTTTGGATGCGATAATAGATGAATTGACTAAGCTTAGACCCTACTTGGATTATATTTTGGATAAAAAAATTGTTGTCCAATCTTCCAGACAGAGCATTGCAGCAGTAAAAGAAGTGTTAAATAAAAATCCAATAGATACTGCAAACAACACAATAAGTTTCTTAAATGGTTTGACTGAAGATGACCTAAAGACAATAAATATCAAAGATAGGATTTTAGTCATTACATGGGACATGAGGGTGGTCAGTAAGCACCAACATCTGGATACGGTACAAGCAAAAATTGGCATCATGACCCATTAAGTGAAATTGTTTGTTGAAATGTTTACACCATTATTTAAAAAGGGAGCGCCTTTCTTATGGGACGAAAAATGTAGTATGTTTTCCAAAAAATAATTCCATGATCGGCTGGTTAATTGAAGATTGGACCATAGAAGATTCGAAGATATGAAACAATCTTTATTTGTAAAGATAATCATTGATAAGTTATTAGAGGATTTCGAAATACTGTTTGCATTCAGAGCCACGTGTGCACAATTGGTAGAATTTTCTTACGTGGAACATGTGGAGTTAAGAGTTATAGCCAAGGAGATGGCCAATTTGGAGCTTCCAACTGTCGACCAGTGGAGAACAATGGAAAAGTATGGAAATACAAAATACAAGTTGCCCTGATGATGGAATATTGAAGACCCGTTGAAGATTATTTTTGAAGACTAGTTAACTAGGAGTTTTATTTATTTTCAAGGGCAGTCATTAGTTAAGAGATATAGCTGACAGATGTAAAAAGGAAGTTATTGCCTATTTTTAGAGTAAGTTATTCAGCTCATGGAGTGATATTTTGTATAAGAACAAGTTTTTGTAATAGAACAAGGGTTGGAACCCATAATATTTTCCATTGTAACTATTATTCCAGAGATTAATATATTTGACAGAGCTGAAGCCGGCCTTTTCAAAGATTCTTGTGTTATCTTTATTGCAGTCTATACTTTCCTTTTCTCATTTGCATGTTTTCTTGTTTATTACTTCCATTATGTTTTCCCTTTCATGTTTGAATGAGTTTTTAATAGTGCAAAATTCATAATCATATGCTCTGTCTATTACTTTCAAACATTCACAAAACTTGTACATCTAAATTTAATGTTGGATTCATCTAAGTTAGATGCCCACATTAATGGACTGTTTCTGAATTCCTCCATAATCACCAGACAAAAGCATTTTGATTGTAATGAGATTGCTACCTTGCATCTGTTAAAGTTTCCCATGCAACAACATTGTTAATGTTATTGTTCCACATTATGAATCCATGCCCTATGTACATTTGTTTCAACCACCAACAATCTCAATTTTGTCTTTTGTTTATATATATATGGTCTGTGAGAAAAATTACTGAGAGATCCTTGTCTAGAGAGAAAGAAGCCAACTTTATTTCCTAGAGCTTGGTTTTGTGGTTACCTTGGGGTTTACCTTTTCACAACTGGGGGTAAAATCTGAGTGCTAACATATTGGTGCCATTGTTGGGGAACAAGAGTTCAAATATTCCCTGGGAGAACTACAGAGCTTTCAAGAAGAAAAAATTTCTGTGCGCAAGCAGAGGTTCTTGCAGTAAGGCCAGTTGTACATTTGCAATGGCGACTCCATGTTGATTTTAAGTTGATTTTCAGAAAGGACATCTTGGCTTCCAGGAGGACACATACAAGAGTTAATCCTTCTTCTGAAATTTTATATGGTGTGAAAAACCCATAAATATTTATTAGACGCAGGCTTGGTAAAGAAAGAATAAATACTTCTCAAACTGAAGGATTGTTTTCTAAAGAATTTCATAGTTTTCAGAATTTTGAGTGGGAAACCAGTTTTCAAAGATCTGTATTAAGATCCAATTCTGAATCAGATCTTAAACAAACATAAATAAATCCTAATAGGCTTCAGTCATATTTACTTGACTCTCTTTGGCATAACATTCAAGACACTATAAAGGTTGAAGAAAATAATCCCATTGTACAAACTTTTTAGCCTTATATTCCAAGCCCTGTTCACGGTCCTCCTTAAAGTCCCCCTACTGTCCCAAACCCTCCTAGACCCATGGAAACCAGGTTTTCTCCTTTGGCTTTGCCTGCTGTAATGCATGATTTGCCCCAAAACTAGTCTCAAAGAATACCCTTGTTTGATGGGGAGGGAAACTTTAATGCTAGGTAACATATGGATAGATATGAAGATTTCATTGATTTGGAGGAAGTGCACTATGATGATGCTAAGAATAGGCTGTTTGCACAAAGTTTGTCAGGAGAGGTAAAATGATGGTTTAAATATTTGCTTGCAAGATCCATTCTTACCTTTGAATCCTTTCAAAATTTGTTTCTAGATAGATGGGAAGATGAGAAAAGTCCTCTACAAGTTATTTCTCAATATAAAAATCTGAAAAAGGGAATTTTGAATCAGTCCATGAGTTTTGTAGCAAGTTTATGAGGGTGTATAATTCCATACCAGCAAACATTAAACCCCTAGTAGGTTCTGCCCAAATCCATTATGCTGATGCTTTTGAGAGTGATTTTGCTTTGTTGTTGAGAGAAAGAAAGTTGCAAGTCTTCATGCTATGTTTAAAGATGCCTTATAGGTAGAAGCTAATTTGATGGCCTCTGGAAATATGAAACAAAGAATTGAAGTAGATAGAAGAATAACTAGAGAAGAACATCAACCTTCCACTTCTGGTGTTGCTGCTACTTCTTCTTCAAATGATGCAAAGTTTGAAATGATGAAGAAAACTATGGAAAGGTTAATGGACATGTTGGATTTAGACAACATGCCACCCATTAGAGAGCAATCTAAACTGCAAGTAAGGAACCCCCAATTTAGAATACCACCACCTCCTCCTCCCCCTCAAAACAGGTAGCGAGCCCCAAGAAATCTCAGAAATCCTGAAGATCAACTGATCACGCCTCCATTCCCTGAAAACTATGTTGATGATGAGGAGGAAGAAATTTATCTAATGGACAACTAGATTCACCATTGATTGATGACTTGGATACATAAATATATCTCACTGAAGAAGAGCATAATATGTTTGCTCAAGAAGATGACAATAGGGTTTTTGAGGTGGCTTTAGGGAAATATCAGAGGGATTACCAGAATGCCGTAGATGATTTTCAGAGGAACCTAAAATTGAGAAGTACAGATGTAACTATAAATAAAGGAAGGGATAATACAAATCAACCTTCTAGTAGTCAAAATAATACAGAAAAACAAAAAGAGAAACAAAAAGAAAAATATGTACAAAAAATTGTGAGTAATAAAGGAGAAATATCAAAAGACATTAGACAACCTGTACCAATTGATGTGGATAGAGAAATTTCCTCTTTCAATCTGCAAAATGAACTATCTAAAATATAATTTTCCATTCCATTCAATGAGTTGTTAGGAAATAATCAATACAGAGAAAAAATAACTAATGTTGAAGAATGGAGATGATTGTCAACCAGATGCCCTGGAAGTCATAGATGATACTCCCACCATAGTCCTTGGCCCTAGAGTTGAAGATACAAATGAAGAAGATGTCCCTCCTTTTTATGCAAGTCTAAATGTCCATGGTATGATTTTGCATAATGCCATGCTTGATTTAGGAGCATATCACAACTGAATTCCAAGGGTTGTAGTGGAAATTTTAGGATTGGAGATTACTAGGCCTTATAAAGATCTATATTCTTTTGATTCCAGAAAGTGAAGTGTGTGGGACTAATTAAAGATATGTTGGTGACTTTGGCTCAAATTCGAGCTAAAATCATTGTCATGGATGTGGTAATAGCTTATATTCCTTCTAAATTTGGTATGCTACTGTCAAGATCATGGGCTTCAAAGATGAAGGGAACATTACAGATGGATATATCATTTGCAACTATTCCTTTGTTTGGAGGTCATAGAAGATTGCACAGAGAGAAGAGACTAGCATATGTGGTGAGTAGCCAAGATAAACCTGAAAATCAACCCATATATGCTGTAGATACTGATTTAGGATATTCTATATTCTTCCATGATTCACATGTTGATCTTTAAATACCCATAGTGGCATATTTAAAAGAAAATAAAGAATTTTCTCAGAGACAAGATTCATTGGAAAAGAAACAGAATGAAGAGGGGTTGTGGAAAATGTTTTTTGATGGGTCTCTCAGCAAAGAGGGAGCTGGTATAGGTGTGTGGATAAATTCTCCTAATAGGGAATTTAAGGTGTACTCTTATAAGTTAACTTTTGAATGTACAAATGATTTTGCAGAATATGAGGCTCCGCTATTAGGTTTGAATGCTTTAAAATATTTCGAAGATAAAAGAATAGATGTGTTTGGAGATTCTGAGTTAGTGATTAACCAAGTCAATGAAAACTATCAGACTAAACATCCAAGGATTAGAGCATACAGAAATGAGGTTTGGGATATGTTGGGTAATTTTTTCACAGAGCATAGAGTCAGAGTTGTTCCATGACTAGAAAATCAAGTAGCAAATTCACTGGCTACCACTGCTAGTAATTTCAAAGTTCCCATATATTCAAAAAAGAAATACAAAATAATAGTTTTACATAGGCCTTCCATTCCTGACAATTCCAAGTACTAGAAAGTATTTGAGGACGATATGCAAATAAAAATATTTCTAGAAATGTCAGGCGAATTTGTAAATACTCAAATAGATACATAAAATCAAAACATAGAAAAATTTCATGAAGGTGTACAGCTCGATGATGAAGATGTTGAAAATAAAAAGTTGAAAAATGTAATTGGAGGAAAGGACATAATACAATTAAAAATAAATTATATCCCAAAAGGTCTGATTCCTCTTGAAAAATTGTTTGATCAGAACGATGTTGCAAAATCCCAAAGGTTCAACCTGTTGAAAATGACATTGAAGACCAAAACATAGGAACTGAAGATGTGCCCAATATTGTAAAATTGTATAAAAATTTGCCTGTGGCTGAGAAGGAAAAGTATATTCATTTGATTAAGAGTTATGTTGATGTATTTGCATGGAGCTATGAATATTTGAAGGAATATGATACTTCCATAATACAACACACTGTTCCTATCAATCCTGGAGAAAAACCATTTAGACAAAAGTTAAGAAGAATTAATCCTATGTTGTTGCCCCTAATAGAAAAAGAAAGTCAAAAAGTTGTTTAATGCAAATATTATTGTTACTCTTAGATTCTAAAAATGGGTAGCTAATTAGGTACCAGTCAGAATTAAAAATGGTGAAATCAGTCTTTGTGTTGATTTCAAGAATTTGAATAAAGTATCAGTAAAATATAATTATCCTTTACCTAAAATGGACCATATTCTGCAAAAAGTGGTAGGAGCAGAGAGACTTTTCACCTGGATGGTTTCTTTGGATATAATCAAATCAAAGTGCTTCCATCAGACCAAGAAAAAATTGCTTTTACTACACCATGGGGTACTTTTATGTATGCCAAGATGCCATTTGGGTTGATGAACACAATAGCCACTTTTCAAAGAGCCATGAATATTGCTTTTGCTAAAGAAAAGAATAAGTTTGTAGTTATTTAGATGGATGATATAACAATGATTTCTAAATCTAATATGGACCATGTGAAGCATTTGGAGAAAGTCCTTTTGAAATGCAGAAGGTATGGCGTTTCCCTTAATCCAAGGAAATCAAATTTTGATTTGAAAGAGGGAAATTTATTGGGTCATATTATCTTGAAATATGGAATCAAAATAGATCCAGATAGAGTCAATTCCATTCTGAAAGTAGAAGAGACTAGGAGTAAAAAGGAGGTGCAATATTTCATTGGACATGTGAATTTCTTAAGAAGGTTCATACCAAGCTTTGATGAAAGTTTGAGGAATATCACAAATATGTTGAGAAAGGATAATGAGATTAAGTGGGATTTGGATGCTATAAAGTATTTCAAAGAAATTAAGAAAGCCATTACTGAAGCACCAATTTTGGTAAGTCCTGATTTTGCAAAATATATTTTGGTATTTTCATATGCTTATGAACACACCATTGTTGGAGTTGTATTGTAGAGGAATAGTTAGAATGATGAGCAGCCTATTGATTTCTTTAACAAAGTGTTGAGAGATGGAGACTTGAAGTATGATATTATGGAGAAACAAGTCTATGGATTAGTGAAGTCTTTGAAATATTCCAGGGTGTATATTCTTCATTCTCACATTGTGGCTTATGTTCCCAACAATGTGGTTAAAAGTATCCTTACACAACCTAATCCAGAGGGAAAGAGGGATAAATGGATTGCAGTGCTTCTAGAATATGATTTGGAGATTAAGCCTACCAAATTGGTGAAAGGACAAGGGTTGGATAAACTGATGATAGATTCAAATTGTGAATCTTTGCAACTGAATTTCTTGTCTAATTCTTCTAATCAACCTGAGCTAGAATTGCAGGTGATACCATATTTTACTTTATCTCCATGGTATAGTAACATTGTATATGTATTGCAGAACTTACATGCTCCTCTTGGATTAAGAAAAACAAAGGTTATATCAATAAAGTTGAAGGCAACAAAATTTGGTATCATGAATCAATATCTATATTGGAAGGATCCAGGAGGGATTTTGTTGAATTGTTTGTTGGAGAATGAGGCCCATCATAACATGAAAGAATCTCATCAAGGGGTTTGTGGGGGACACCATTCTTGGAAGGTAACAACTAACAAAATATTGAGGGATACAGTTCTATTGTCCTTCTATGTTTTCTGATGTGCATAAAGAAACCACTACATGTCATCAATGTCAAATTTTTGAAGGGAAAATAAAATTGGTGCCATTGCCTCTAAATCCCATCTCAGTGGAAGAACCTTTTCATCAATTGGGGTTGGATTTCATTGGAGAGATCAACCCAAATTATTTCGGTCAACACAGGTGGAGCCTTACAACAATTGATTATTTTACCAAATAGATTGAATCCATACCACCCAGGAGAGCTATTGATGCTGTAATTATGGATTTCTTAGAAAACAACATCTTCTCAAGGTCTGGGTGTCCAAAGAGGATTGTAACAGATAATGCTCCTACATTTAATTCAAAGAAAATGATTATTTTTTTTCATAAGTACCATATTAATTTGGATCATTCTACTGCATACTATCCTCATGGAAATGGGCTTGCAGATTCTTCCAATAAGAGTCTAGTAAAGATAATCAAGAAGTTGCTGGAAGACAATAAAAGGGCCTAGCATACTAAATTGAAGTATGCTTTGCGGGTAGACATGATTAGTACTAAAAGAGCAATTGGAATGTCACCATTTCAACTAGTTTATGGAGCATAGGTAATTTTTCCAACATCTATGGGTCTTCCTGTCATGAAGCTGTTACATGAATAGGATGACGAGCCTAACAATATGCAGAGAAGAATCGACACGATAATTGTGTTGAAATATTGTAACTTCGAAGAATATTCTATATGTATTTCTTTGTGGTCCCCGATGGTCCTACCGGGAGAACCACTTGTATTAATTTGTACCCCGATGCTCCTAATCGGAAGAACTAATAAGAGTCATGAGGCAGTCCCTCTAATTGTAAAGGTGGGTCATTAGCACCCCAGTGTGGTTACTTGAGCCTACATGTGTAACTTGAGCCTACATGATTAACTCGAGCCTACATGACAGACGAGTTAACTTAAGTGAACGGATGAATATAAATAGAGGTGTAGTGCTCCTCATTTATGACACACACTCTCACTTGTGTAGCGCATTAGTGGAGAAGAGAAGTAGCTGGAGAAGGAGGAGGATCAGGCTTCGATCTCCTTGCTAGTTTTATCTTTTATCTTTTTGGGGCATCTATATTGAGAAAGCTTTTGCTGGGTTTTCCCCTTTAGGGTTTTCCTAGGATAAATCTTTGTGTTCCTTTTGTATGGTTGTGCTTGTTTATCTTTCAGTGATACTGTTTATATGCTTTTGTTATGAAAAATGAAATGAAATACTGATGTCTTAGCTAAGGATATGAAAATTTAACAAATTGAACTAAATGAAATAAGAGACAAGGCTTACGATAAAGTGCAACTACATCAGGGGAAGATAAAGAAGACTATTGACATAAAGGTGGAGGAAAAATTTAAAATTGATGATTTGGTTTTGAAATGGGATGCACCAAAAGAAGACAAGCATGGAAAATTTGATTACATGTGGAGGGGTCCATGCATTATTCCAGCTTATAGGGGTGATAATTCATTTGTTTTGCAAAATCATGATAGGGTTCAACTTAAAGGAGGCCTTGTTAATGGGCGATTTCTGAAGCATTAACTGTCCTAGAGGTGGAAGGTAATTTTTGTACCATAGATTGTAAATATTTATTTAATTTGAAATCAGTACAGATGGAGAGCTAAGATATTTGAATCCCGGAGAGAAGGCCCTAAGATATTGAGGGGTTTCCATTTTTCTTTATTTTTCATATACAGAAAAATGATTTTTTTTGAGTTTTCGAAGAAGTAATAAAAAGAGGCACCAGTCTGCGGGTTATTTGCTACCTCGCAGGGAGGATAGCATCCCCAGTTGGAGCCAGCTGTTAGCACCATTTCTGGTTAGCAGTTGGGAAGAGGGAAGGCCTGAGAAGATGTAAGGTAAGAGCTTAAAATTTCATCATGTGACCTGAAGGTGTGTAGAAAGGGGTACGAAAATAATGGAAGGGGATTATTTCTAAGTTGAAAATTATATATCCAAAGAAAATCCTAACTTAACCTTAGAAAGAATTTCAAATGAAAAATCCACCCTATGTTATCTGGTGGTTGTCATGTCCCGTCCCATCCACTAGAGAGAGAATGCAGCCATATCTGCTCGCTCTGATACCACACTATCACGTCCCCTGTTGTCCACTAGAGAGAGAACGCGACCATAACTGCTCGGTCTGATACCACACTGTCACGTCCCCTGCCGTCCACTAGAGAGAGAACACGACCATAAGTGCTCGCTCTGATTGTTACAGGGGCACCCACCTCGAAGTTCAATCTATTAACCACTGTGTAAATTCTTTCACTTCCCAATAGCAGAGAAATTGATCCTGTCAGTGATCCATTCGACGATCTACGAAGAAAAAATATTAGAGGAGATCAAACGACAGGGAAAGATCACAACGAAAATTGATGGTCACAATTTGTTTTGCGTTCGAGAACAGATCAACGATTGAGAATCAACCCACAAGAATCAACGGTGCGGAAAACTTGAGTTTGCGAAATCGGGGAAACATAATTCATAGAAGGATGTTTCTGCATCCCGCATCTCGCAAGTTGTGGAAAGAAAATTCAACCTGTTAACGTAAGTCTTGAACATATTCAATCATTCATGCCATCACCAATCCAGCCATCTAAATCCCATAACGTAATTTAAAAATGCATTGAATAAACATACACAGATGCATACAATTGCAATTATACAACAGACTCAATTGATCAATTCAACACATAGGCATGTTCATCATATTAAACAAATACAATTGCAGAGATTAACACATAGATACTTACCATTGAAATAAGTTTGTCCCACAACCAGCTACGTCGCTGAAATATTCCACCCAACCATAGGCCAGTGTGCCCATCAATCTCTCACCAGCACTACCACCCCCGAGCTGGGCATGATTCACACAGGGAATAAGGAACACTAGCAGGCTCACACATAGCCAAGAATACAACAAAAATCAGCTAAGTCAATATAGTTGGGTTTATCGGGATGCAAATAAACAAGTCAATATACTGCTAGTTTTATCATACTGTAGTCAGTCAAGCCAACATTCACACCAAGGACCAACCAAGTCAACTAACAGATGGGTTTATCAGGCTGCAAAGGAGCTGGAAAACTTGAACTGTTAAGCTTGTGAGCTCAACCATCGAGCTATGGACACTTGCACTAGACCAGGCTTGGCTACTAAAAAATCTACACACCTAACACAAGGAAGCATCCACTTCTCTGCTACACATCCCATCAGGCTATGCCTTCCATTCCAGTGCTATCCAAGGTGTGTAAAGAAGAGAACTAGCCCCTCTAGATCTACTTGTGAGGTTCCTTCCTACACTAGGTTTATCAAGCTAGTTCAAATCCAATTCCACCAAAAACTAGTTCAGACCAAGGAAAAAAAATATGCACACACAACAGACCACAATGTCAACACAACAAAATAGGCTTCCACTCACTCTATGATAGAGGAAACCATTGCACAACAACTCCGAGGATCGAAACAACAAATGAACAACCCAGAACAAAAAATGGTTCTGTAAGTAGGACGAAGGCACAACGTGCATGAAAAAAATGGAATCAAGAATGATTAGAATGGACCACAATGTTTTGGTGAGAGCCAGATGATGGAATGGGCATGCACAATGAGGAAAGAAAAAAAACTGAAAATGTGAAGGGTGGATGATCAAAACGTCCTGCCGCTCCCCAAAACGTGAGGGAAGATGAAAACATGAATGCATGAGGGAATGAGCATACATTTTTGGGTGTTTCCTTTTGACACATGGATTTTCCCCAAAGGATTAAGGTTAAACATTCCCCCTCCCTGTTCCTTAGGAAATCATCCTCCCATCTCATTATTTGTTGCATTGAAATAACTGGTTGTGGGTTTTTAATTAAATTGCAGATTTATATGATGTCCAAAATTATATACTGTGCTTGAATTAGCACCATAAACCATAGGAATCAACTTTGATCACCTATACACAAAAAATCAATCAATGGCAAGGCCTTAGCCTTGATATCCTTGCCATGATTCCATACAATATTTACATCATATATATTTGATGCAAATGAGGTTGAAACTAAGGTGTTACATTCCCCTCCCCCTTCAATAGCACTGTCCTCAGTGGTTTACAGAATTGAAAAAAAATGCTACGCTGGTGCCGCCCTCAGTGCTCTGCAGAATTGAACAAAAATGGATTTTCCAATCGTATGGCATCCTCCAGCTCCCATGTAGCCTCTTTAGGACCGTGGTGCTCCCATTGCACCTTTACCTGCCCTATGGCTCAGTTCCGGAGCATTGTGACCTTCTTGTCGAGGATGCGCATTGGCTAGTTTTGGAATTCTCCCTCGGGTTCCACCTGAATCACATCCCAATTTATCACCTGGTTAGGATCATGTACATATCTCTTAAGCAAAGAAACATGAAAAACATTATGAGCCCTAGTGCTAGCAGGCAATGCAAGTCTATATGCAATTGGCCCTATTCTTTCAAGCACTTCAAATGACCCACAGTATCTAGGTGACAGCTTGGCACAACTTCCAAGATTCAAGGAACTCTTATTTTCCCTCACTTTGAGGTAAACATGATCCCCAACACTGAATTATTTGTTCACGCTATGCCTATCTGCATAGACTTTCTTTCTGTCCTGGGATTCTTTTATATTCTACATGGTATTTACAACCTCCTGCTCCATCTCCTTGAGCAGTTTAGAACTTGCAAGCACAACCCTATTCACTAGATTATCCCAAGTCATTGGTGTCCTACACCTCCTGCAATACAAAGGTTCATATGGACTCATCCCCAAGGATGCTTGCTATCCATTGTTATAAGAAAACTCTACCAAGTGTAAATAATCTTCCCGCTTGGTTGGTTTGTCCATCACATACATGCGAAGCATGTCTTCAAGCACCTAGTTAACTCTCTATGTCTGCCCATTAGTCTCTGGATGGTAGGTAGTGCTGAAATTCAGTTTTGTACCCAAATTTGCAAACAATCCCTTCCAAAAATTGGAAGTGAAATTTACATATCTGTCAGAGACTATTGCCTTAGGAAATCCATGCAATTTGAAAATATCCTTCATGAATATCTTTGCAATGTCATCAGTCTTATGCGTAGACTTAACCAGTGTAAAATGTGCTGCCTTTGTCAACTTGTACACCACAACCATGATGGAATCATGTTGTCTCTAAGTCATTGGAAATCCTGTAATAAAATCCATGGAAATAACTTCCCATTTTCATTCTAGAACTCGAAAATATTGCAACAAACTTGCTGGGTGTTGATGCTCAATGTTCACCTGCTGACATTTGATGCACCTTGAAATATATTCAGCCATGTCCTTTTTCATTTTTGGCCAAAAGTACTTCTTTCTAGCTGTAGCGATTGTCTTCTAATATCCTGGGTGCCCAAAATATGGAGCTTGATGGATCTCATCCATAACAACCCTCCTCAAATATGCTACATTTGGAATATAAATTCTATTCTTATAAGGAGTCCATCTTCTTCTAATTTATAGCCCTCATATTTCTTTTCAAGGCTTTGCTATTGCAGCTTTCCTTTTACCTGCACATACAATTCATCTTCAACAACATGATTAACAATCTACTGTCTCAAATCTGACTGAAAAATACTAAGAGATGCCACATGCATTTCCTGCACCTTCTTGCTGAGTGCATCAACTACCTTATTCTCTTTTCCTTTTATGTGTTTTATTTCAAAATCAATCTCGCATAAAAACTCCAACCATCTAGCTTTCCTAGCATTTAGAGTAGGCATATCAAACAAATACTTCAGACCACAATGGTCTGTCCTTAGCTCAAATCTTGTGCCCATCAAGTAATTCCTCCACATCTTGAGAGCATGTACTATGGCTGCAAGTTCTAGGTCATGAGTGGCATAGTTCTTCTCATGCTCCTTCAACTTTCTTGACTCATAACATATTACGTGGTTGGCTTGCATAATAACTCCTCCAAGTCCTTGACTGCATGCATCAATGCAAACCACAAAATCTTTCTCTGGGTCTGCAACTTTCAAGACTAGTGCACTTGTGAGAAGATTCTTCAATTGCTGAAATATTTCTTCACACCTCGATGTCCATTCAAATTTATCCCCTTCCTTTGCAAAGAAGTGATGGCATGTGCAACATTGGAGAATCCTTCAATGAATCTCCTGTAGTATCCTGGAAGTCCCATAAAAGATCTTACATCTGTCACATTTCTTGGAGTAGGCCAATTCACAATGGCTTCAATCTTGTCAGGGTCCACAGATATACCATCTTCTGAGATAATGTGACCCAAATACTGAATTATATCTTTATAGAAGTCACACTTGCTCAACTTTGCATACATCTTATGCTCCCTAAGCAATTATAATATCAATCTCAGATGCTCTTCATGCTCTTCCTCATTCTTAGAATAAATAAGAATGTCATCAAGGAAAACAAGAACAAACTTGTCCAAATACCCGCTGAAGACACTATTCATAAGGCACATAAATGTAGCTGGTGCATTTGTGAGACCGAATGGTACCACTACAAACTCATATTGTCCATACCTTGTACTGAAGGCTGTCTTATGAATGTCTTCATCCCTGATTCTCACCTGATGGTAACCAGACCTCAAGTCAATCTTAGAAAATACGTTTGCTCCTCTCATTTGATCAAAAAGGTCATCAATTCTAGGCAAATGATATTTGTTCTTCATAGTGGCTTTGTTCAGTTGTTTGTAATCAATACACAATTTGAGTGTACCATATTTCTTCTTCACAAACAAAAGCTCCCCAAGGAGACACACTCAGCTTGATATAATTCTTCTCCAACAACTCTTGCAATTGCAGCTTCAGCTCTAGCATTTTTGGTGTACTCATCCTGTAGGGTATCTTGGACATTGGTGCTGCTCCTGGCACAAGTTCAATTGTGAAGTTAATGTCTCTCTTTGGAGGAATCCCTGGAATCTCATCAGGAAAAACATCCATGAATTCTTGCAATACAGGATAGTCCTCCAACTTAATAGTTTCATTCTCTGCTGCTTCCAAAACATGAGCTGCATACACCCTGCAACCTTTCCTACAACACTTCTTCAACTTCATTGCTGAAATATTCCTCACAGAAATCACCTTTGGAATGCCTCTTACAACGCTTGGGTTCCCTTCTTCATCCATGCATTCAAAATTCTTATTGTAACAGTCAAGTTTTACCCTGTGAGCTTCTAACCAATCCATTCCAATGAGAACATCATAGGAACCAAGTGGTAGAACATTCCGATCTACACAAGTGACCAATCCATTAATCACCAATGGGCATTTCTCCACCACTTCACTAAACTTTCTCTTAGTTCCAGTGGCTAGCTGAACTAACCATGATTTGCTACGCTTTACTTTCTTAAAAGCACAAACCTCCACTACTCTAGGAGCAATGTAACTATGAGTAGAACTAGGGTCAATCAAAATAGAAACAGATTGCTCAACAATATTACTTGCAAATTCAACCACAGTTGACTAGTGATCTTCCTGGCTGTCCTCTAGTGCTGCATAAATCCTAGGGACGACCCTTTCTACTTGACCCACTGTTTCTGCCTCTTGAATGTTATAAGCTGGCCTTGCATTTTCATTCTCAAGTGGACAATTCCCGCGTATGTGGGGTCCTCCACATTTCCAACATTGGAGTGGTGATCTATTCTGTTGTGGATCTCTTGGATATTCTCCCATAACTCTAGCTAGCTGCTTGTCAACTTGGGATGGCTGCTTCTGCTAATTACTGAAGTTAGAAGGTTTGAAACCTTTTTTTCCTTTGGTCAGACTTCTCATTCTTCTTATCCTTCCATGTCTTATGATAATAAGGTTTTCCTTTGCTTTGCTCATAGCAATACTTAGCTTTCCTTATCGATTCTTCCAGAGTTCTAGGTTCATAAAACAAAATTCTATCTTTGTAAGACTGAGGCAATCCACTTAGGAAACGCTGGATTTTCACCTTCTCATCTTTGATGTACCTGACATACCTCAATAGTTCCAAGAACTTATTTGCATATTCTTCCATGGTCTGCTGTCCTAATCTCAACTCATGGAACTCTTTGATCTTGTAATCATAGTACCTATTGGAGAGGTACTTCTACTTGAAATACTTCTGGAATTGTTTCCACACAATCTTCCTTTCATTAATATTCTTCACTTTCCTGAAGTCCTTCCACCATATGGATGCCCTTCCAATCAAATTGAAGATGGCTAGTCTAGCCTTCATATTTCTTGAATAGTCTTGGACTTGGAAATATTTCCTCATCCCAAGAAGCCAAGCTTCAGCTTCTTGACCATTCTTTATCTCACCATTGAAGGTATGAGGCCTTGCCTTATTAAATTCATCACATGAACAGTTCTGGTAGTGTCTGTTTCTCTTATTCTTGTGAGAAGAAGAACTTGAGCCACCAGTGGATCCTTTAGAGTCAGATGACCCACTAGGAGATCTCTTTCTTCCTCTAGTAGTGCTCTTTCTTCCTTCTGGTCTCATTGTTTGGTCCTCAGAGTTCATCCTCCTATGAATGTCTATCAAAATTTGTAGTATGGCTGCATTCAGCTGATTCTGCTCCTCCAGAGCCTTAACCAATATTTCATTATCTTCCCTGTGACTTTGCATCTCCACCCTTAGGATTCTCATGGTGGCGAAAAAATCTAGAGGAGTATCTTGAAACCTCCTCCCATTAGACTCTATCTCAGCATTTCCAATTCGGACATTCCCCCTCATAGCATCTTCCTCGTATTCATTGGGGTTCTATGCATCATCACACATGTCGGTCCTCATGGTTCAGCCAAACCAAATTTACTGAATGACACTATCTGGAATGCCGCCCTTTGAGGGTGATTATAATTATGCAAAATGTGTTAATAACAAAATTTGTTAGTCACATAATAAAATCAGAAGAAGAAAACATTTACCAACAGCTCTGTTAACTGTTCAACTTGGCCCATCAAGGCCCAATGCTGCAACCCACAGCTATGATACCACACTGTCACATCCCCTCCCATCTACTAGAGAGAGAACACAACCATAACTGCTCGCTCTGATACCACACTATCATGTCCCCTCCCATCCACTAGAGAGAGAACGCGACCATAACTGCTCGCTCTGATTGTTACAGGGGCACTTAGCTTGAAGTTCAATCTATTCACCACTATGTAAATTCTTTCACTTCCCAATAGCAGAGAAATTGATCATGTCAGTGATCCATTCGATGATCTACGAAGAAAAAATCTCAGAGGAGATCGAATGGAGGGGAAAGTTCGCAACAAAAATTGACGGTCACAATTTGTTCTGCATCTGGGAACAGATCAACGGCTGAGAATCAACCCGCAAGAATCAACGGTGTGGGAAACTTGAGTTTTCAGAATAGGGGAAATATGGAATTTGAGGTCTCGCATCCCGCATCCTGCATTCCACATCCCGATGCGGAATAGACCGTTGCAGAAATAATTAGTTGCGGAAATAAAGATTGTGAAGCCACATCCCACATCCTACATCTCGCATGTAGAAAGGAGAGTTGCGAAAGGAAAATATACGGGGAACACAATTCACAAAAGGACGTTTCTGCATCCCACATCCCACATCCCACAAGTTGCGGAAGGAAATTCAACTTGTTAACAGAAGTCTTGGACAGATTCAATCATTCAAGCCATCACCAATCCGACCATCTAAGTCCCATAACATAATTTAGAAATGCATTGAATAAACATACACAGATGCATACAATTACAATTATACAGTGGAAGCAATTCATCAATTCAACACATAGGCATGTTCATGATATTAAACAAATACAATTGCAGAGATTAACACAGAGATACTTATCTTTGAAAGAAGTTTGTCCTGCAACCAGCTATGTCGCTACAACGTTCCACCCAACCATAGGCTAGTGTGCTCATCAATCTCTCAGCAGAACTGCCACCCCCAAGCTAGGCATGATTCCCACAAGGAATAAGGAACACTAGTAGGCTCACACATAGCCAAGAATACAAAAAAATCAGCCAAGCCAACACAATTGGGTTTATCGGGATGCAAACAAACAAGTCAATATACTACCGGGTTTATTAGATTACAGTCAGTTAAGCCAACATTCACACCAAGGGCCAGCCAATCCAGCTAACAGATTGCTTTATCAGGCTGCAAAGGAGCTGAAAACTTGAACTGCTAAGTTAGTGAGCTCAACCACCGAGCTACAGACACCTGCACTAGATTGAGCTTGGATCCTAAAACATCTACACAACCAACAAAAGAAAGCATCCCCTTTTATGCTACACAGTACCTCAGGCTATGCCTTCCATTCTAGTGTTGTTCAGGGTGTGCAAAGAAGAAAATCAACCCCTCTAGATCTACTTGTGAGGTTCCTTCCTACAATAGGTTTATCAAGCTAGTTCATATCCAATTCCACTGCAAACCAGTTCAAACCAAGAGAAAAAAATATGCACACATAGTAGACCACAATGTCAACACAACAAAACAGGCTTCCACTCACTCTGTGACAGAGGAGACCATTGTACAACAACTCTGAGGATTGAAACAACAGATGAACAACCCAGAACAAAACACGGTTTTGCAAGCAGGATGAACGCACAATGCACATGCACAAAATGGAATCGAGAATGATCAAAATGGAACACAACGTGTTGGTGAGAGCCAGATGATGGACTGGGCATGCACAATGAGGAAAGAAAAAAAACTGAAAAACGTGAAGGTTGGATGATCAAAATGTCCTGCCACTCCCCAAAACATGAGGGAAGATGAAAACGTGAATGCATGCGGGAATGGGCATACGTTTTTGGGTGTTTCCTTTTGACACATGGATTTTCCCCAAAGGCTCAAGGTTAAACATCCCCCCTCCCCGTTCCTTAGGAAATCATGCCCCCATCTCATTAATATTTGTTGCATTGACATAGCTGGTTGTGGGTTTTTAATTAAATTGTATATTTATATGATGTCCAAAATTATATACTGTGCTTGACTTAGCACCATAAACCGTAGGCATCAACCTTGATAACCTATACAGGAAACATCAATCAATGGCAGGGCCTTGGCCTTGATCTCCTTTCCATGATTCCATACAATATTTACATCATATATATTTGATGCAAACAGGGTCAAAACCAGGGTGTTACAATGGCAAGATTTAATGGTGTAGATCTGCAACAAAGATGATCAGCGACGTAAATGGATTCGCTGGAAAAAAGTTGCAAGGTAGGAATAAATTTGGTTGCCAGCGGAATGGTTAAAGGGAAACATAAATTGATGGTTGAATGGGGGAAGCATATCTACGACTAGGAAAGATTCTGCCGATGGGACATGCATGAAAGGAATAACTTTTCCAATCAGTGGAAAAAGTTACATCTGACAAAAATAAATGGTGGAGATCTGGGTGGAAGAATGATCAAAGACTGGCATCCATTCCACTGGGTGAACATGCACGGAGGGAAAAAGTTTTGAAATCAACAAAAAGTGGTACATAACACATGTTTTAATAGTCGAGATGGAAGCCTGATCGAGATCAAGGGCCAATATTCTTTCCGCTCATAGGAAGTGCATGGGGAATGAGATATTGTGAACAAACGAAATTCGTTAAGAGGCCCGCACAATCAAGGGTGCATATTTAATGAGATTAATATCTACGGTCCAGGATCATTCTGCCGAATCAACATACATGAGTAAAATTGAAGGGAGCCTCAATGAAATTGATTAAAGGGGAGTAGAAATGAAAGGCCTATATTGATGAAGATTCAGATCTATGATGCAAATTCACTCCACTGGGAAAAAATGCACACTCTTTGTGAATTTAAATATGAGAAAAATATTAAAAGGGAAAGTTGATCGACGATGGATATTTTTAAAGGATAATATCAATGGCTTAGTATTAATCCACTTAGGCAAGGTGCAGTTCAGTTATGAGCTGGACATGTAATGTTAAAGCAAGGATTAGATTTATGGAGGAAAATGAATCAAAGGTTAATATATGGCTATGATTAGTTCCACTACTGAAAGTTATAAGAGAGATAAGGATGGGTCATATATTGGGAATGAGATAGCATGGTTAAACGATGATCATGATCAATGGCTTAGAATGAAGGGAATGATATCTATAGATAGGAAAAGATTCAACTGAAAAGATGCATGGCCAATAAGGGAATAAAATAATATAAAAGAAAAAAAACATGGATATGGACTATTTGTTTGTTTATGAATTGGAAAGTGAGAGCTCACGACTATGCGGAAGAAGCCAACTCAGGAGAATATCTTTTCCACTTTTCAAGTAACCAGGTAGGTCATTCTCCTCTTACCAAAAGCTATTTAAAATGGACAATACAGATGGAATGGAGGCTCAAACATTAGAATGCCAGAAAATAGAAAAGGTTTTTGAAGACAATTGTGAGGTTTTTGACACTATACTGTCTATTAGTTTAGTAGACCTTTAAAAAACAAGTTAAAAGTCCTCAAAGACTAAGGAACATATGTCCATGGAGTTTTCTGGTCTTATTTCTAGTTTTTCTGTATTGAACAAACCCTAAAATTTCCATAGTTTATTGACTGGTGCGCCTGTAATTATTCCTCTTCCGAGAGGGTAATTATGGATGTGGATAAGTCTAAAATCATTTTTCCTGTCAGTCCACTATTAGTCCAAGATACATTTTCTATTCTTGATACTTTCACCCAGTTTTATAAAGAGTTTATTGAAGAAGGTTTAATTCAGTTATTCAGAGAGGCTACTGTGGAGCAAAACAAGATTTCTTTAATACCTGTTTCAAACCAGATGTATCCTTGTATAACCAAGACTTTCCTATAGATTCGAGTCTGTTTAATGAGGAAACTCATTCTGTTATTTCCATTATGAGTGAGTTTCTAGGTCTAGACACTGATAGGTATGTCACTGAGTCCCTAATGAGTCTGCTGTTCAAAATTAGTACTGGTCAAGTTGAGTCTATTGAGTCCAGTTAGTCCTATTGCCTTAAATTTGATGATTTCTTAGCTGAGAGTATCCACTCACAGCTAATCAACTTCCACAACACCATATTTTCCAGATTCCAATCCTATTTGGTTAAAATGTGTTTATTCTTTAATGAGGAGAACCTACAATTATGAGAGATGGTCCTCACAGATGAGATTAACATAAACTTTGGTAAATATATGAACTTTCTCATGTCTGAGGTGTACAAGGTATTTTTCCAACATAAGTTTCCCATAGTACTACCTCTTATGAAGGAAATGCTACAAGTTTCAACTGAAAGAAGAATTGGACATTGTTTTTTTTATGGAAGAAGGTACTGTAATAAGAGTTTATGGATTTGTTCAACAACCATATATTTTACCATCTTTTTTAACTCCCAGGATATTTTCCTTAGAGCTGATGAGATAGAAGCTCATTGTTGAGAATGAGCACTTTATCAATTTCAAGAAGTCACCTGGGATCATGTTTCCATGGGTAATTGGCCCATTCATCATAAAAAGTAAATTTGCTTTTCTTGTAGTGGAGAATCTGCTGAAAATATGAGGTTTCAGATTGTTGCAACTATCGACTATGATCCTCACCATATAATATCAATAAGAAGACAAGTCAATAAAAATAAACCCTTTGAGCATCAAGAAGTTTCAATCTTGGCTGAGAGTTCCGATTGGATGGATTATCCTCAGGAGACACAAGGTGATGAGGATATGCAACATGGTTCCTCTTCTCCAATGGAGGATGCTAGTTCTACACAACTAGACCCTTCGACTATTGTTCTAGCAGTTGAGAAGATTACACCCATTGCAAGTCACTTTGAGAGGAACAATAAAAGATATTTCTTTGATGCTATGGATACATAAGAAGAAAACATTGCTAAAAATCCAAAGAAACACAAGATTGAAGAATTAGGATAGATAGTACAGGAAGCAGAAGCCAAAGGCAAGAAAAAGAAGATGAAAGTCAAAGGACCAACCTTTGAAATCAAAGAATATGACTTCTTAGAGACACCCAAGGATTGTACTTCTCAGTTCAAAACCATGGCTGAACTATTTAATAAGTACAGGGAGGATAAAGAGGTATCTAAACATGAGTATATTAAATTATATGCGGATGTTAGAAAAATATCCAGTAAAGAAGTAGCTCTGGTTACTGTTAGAGATCATGTTTAGAACACTTTGAACTTAGTAATAGCAACCAAGAACAAAGTTGCTGAGATGAGGATGAATCTAGAAAACATTCCTATTTCTGATATGATTCATCTCCACAAACAAACTGGGGAAGTGATCTATAGTGACATACTCAAGGCCACTTTAAATGTGTCTAGATTGCAATCTGCTAAGAGTAAAGTTGATAACTAGATGAGACAAGAAAGGGTTGAAAATAAATCTCATCAACAACAAATCAAGAAGCTTTAAGGTGATTTACTGATTGCTGACAATGAAGCTGATAAAGGAGAGGCAACTCATAAGCTTCTAAATGAGAAAGAGAACACCATTTAGCTGCTTAAAAATAAATTGAAGATTCGAGCTTGTAGAAATTCTGACCAGCAATAGATTAATTTCACTCACAACAAATTACAATTGATCATGCAAAATTGTCAACAATGGAGACTGAAAATGGAGCTGTAACACAAAATTATATTAACTCAGTGTACAATAGCCAACCCTGTAATAACATAGGCTGCTGAATAAATAGAATACATGAAGAAATCGAATGCATGAGGAATCATCCAAAACTAGCATAAAGCAGGCTTACCCAAAGTAGGCAAATCCCCCATAGGTGTAAAAAGCTGATCCCAAATCTGTCATGAGGCTCACGAATTGGCAAGGGCGCATGGGCAAGCTAATGAGTGGTGAAATGGCAGCTCATACATGCTTTTGCATGGAGGAAAGAGTGGAGGATTAAAGGGGAATAAAACAGGTTCACCTCACCTAGTCTTGCTTTCCTTATGTGCTTTAAAAACTGAAAAAGCAGTCAACAAAGCAGAAAAAGCAGAAGGGCGCCTAGGAGGCCAGGAATAAAGTAGATTTGATTCCTAAGGCTTTCCAAAGCGCTACATGAGTCAAATATGGCAAGTTTGACCTCTATGGATAGGCAATTAGCAACTTGAACATGGTGGGACTCATGAACTAGGCAAATAAGACAAAAATAAATGAATTAATGTCTAAGTGGGTAATACTATGGGTTTGATTATTCTAACACCCCTCCTTAATCTTGACTTTATGAGTAATAAATCAAAAATGTAGGGCCTAGCAACAAGGCTTAGTCACCCTTTTACATACTGCAAGTCCATATAACCAAGGAAAGAGGCAAAACCAACTTGGGAAAATCCTCCCTTAAACATGGACT
>LPNX010859993.1:0-37917 GCA_001517045.1 Pseudotsuga menziesii
ATTTGCAAGGGGTTTTAATTTCAATTATTTATATTGCTTTTGACAAATGAAAGACAATATAAATAATTGTATTTCAATTGACAAATAAAAGTTTCTTAACTATTTTAATCAAAAAAATGCAAAAAAATATTGTTCTTTCAAATTTTTACAATTTTAAACAATTGAATACTCTTAATTAATTTCTACATGAAAAAAATGATATATTTTCAATGAAACTTATTTTAAACACATTAATTAAGGTCGGGACCTATTTACCCAACCATTTGCAGTACCGATCGGACGACCGGCAACGTCGGACGTGACCGCGCTCACGCGAGCCAGGTCGTCCGATCAGTGCAAATGGTTGGTTCACTAGTTTACTCCTTAATTAAGTAGTCATATGCGTAATATCACAAATTTTACACTTCATGAGTAACAATATAACATTAACTATTTTATCGTAATTATTTTCAAGTTGAAGCACAGTACTTCATTAATATATCAAAAAAACTACTTAGACGTAGCTGAAATTTAAGTTATTTAATGAAAACAATTAATGTGACGTAAAGGAATGATAATCAGGAAGAAGACCTGAAATTATGGACTTCACCTTCAAAGAATGCCTTGCAATTACATTGGTTATTAATCATAATTAATTAATTAGGAGTGATAAGAAGATCGCAAGAATAAAAAATGACCAAATAAATGACCAATTGTCATGTGGTCATTTTTAGTCTAGATATCTCGTGACCAAATTTGGTCATTTATCTTGGTCGTTTTCAATTGGTTTTTATCCAGTGACCAAAATTGGTCATTTATCTTGGTCTTTTTTAGTTAACTCACTTAAATTTATCAATTTTGGTCATTTATCCCTTGAAAAAAATTGTGGTGACCAAAACTTTTGGTCTCCTGGTCACTAATCTCTCATTTTCCACTAGTGGCAGGTTGCTGCTACTTCTTGGTCGACAGTTTCCATTACTGTATTGTTGTCTTCTTTTGATAGAATCTACATTCAAATGGCCATGTCAATAAAACTAAAGGTTATTTCTGTATTTTCTTGGTCAATGCAGTGTCCCAAGACAAAGAGAACAAAGCCAAGTGAAGCAAATTGACAGAATATAAACCTTAACATCTTACCAGCTGAAGCAAACTAGAGTCGTTATCCATAGCTTTCCTCCCAATTAGTAGCTCTAAAAGAAAAATGTCATAGCTGTACACATCGTACTTCTCATTAAGCCTCAATGTCCTTGCATATTCAGGGTCAATGTAACCAATGGTACCCATAACATAGGTATAGGTGTGAGTTTTTGCAGAGGGGATACACTTGGCAATGCCAAAGTCTGACAAATGTGCTTCAAAATTGTCATCTAAGAGAATGTTGGAATTTTTTACATCTCTGTGAATAATACGTGGGTTACAGTCATGATGGAGATATGCCAGACCTTGTGCAGCTCCCAAAGCAATCCTTAGACGTGTGTTCCAGTCTATCTTAATCTTCTTTGAAGATCCTACATACAAAGAAACATTGTTTAGATTCTCCAATTCATTGATTATCAAACATCAATCATATGTGAAAGGTTGGTAGAATCTCATCCTAGGCCTATATGTATCTTTTACAAGTAAAATTCTTGATAGCTTTGCCATCCATTTCACTTACCATGTAATATGTCCCACAAACTTCCATTTACCGTGTAATCATAGAACAACAAATTGCCACGTGGAGAAAGAGAGTACCATGCAAACTGACAAGATTTCGATGTTTGATGCTTCCAACAGTCTCTAACTCTATCTCAAATTATCGCAAGCTTTGTGGGTAGTGCGTGTATAGTATTTTAATAGCAATTGGCTTACAGTTCTTAAGAACACATTTATAAACTGTGCTAGTAGCACCATAACCAATTACATATTTCTCATTCAAATTTTCTGTAATGCACATTATGTCATCATACATATAAAGGGACATATCCATGTGCAATATTACTAGCCTTGGAGAACCTGATCAAGACATCAATGCATTTTTTAATGAAGTGCATAGATATTGATTTGGGATAATACTTTATTTCTATGATATAATCTAGAAAAATGAGAAATGTGGCATAATAATACCTTGATCCATTTTTCTTGCTGACCCTTTGGTGAATGGTTTAGGCTGATTTGAACGGTAGAGAGCTATGATAATCATAGACACTAATAAAATTGAACCCAGAGAGATGCAAACAATAGCTGGTGTTGAGATAGAAGTTGTTCATTTTCAAAATCAATATGATACATTTATAAATATAATTTCCTAGGAAATTTGATCGTAAAACAGAACTAATCTATGTAATTTGACTTGTAAAATTTAATTTTGTTTTCACCTTTTGATAGCCTAGGGTATATCCCACAAAGTGATCCAATCCAATCACCACAGAGACCTAGATTTCCTAAAAAGCTGAGGTAATAATCAATCCTGTCAGATCAAATGCACAAACCCACTAATATCTAGAACAAATACTGAATTTGATCCAAAGATAAAATGTTTCGAATATATCTATACCTTTCTGGGGTGAATCTTGTAAAGTTCTTTATGGTAGGAATATTCCCAGACAAATTGTTGTAAGAGAGATTTCTGTGAAACAAATGAACCATTTCCAGTCAATCAGTAGAAGTTGAAATATGAAGATTACTTCCTTGGAACTTCAAAATGAAATGAACTTCAAATAGGAGTGATTTAGACTAATTCTTACAGTGTAGTAAGGCTGAAGCAGTTGGTCAACTGATATGGCACCTCCCCTGATAAACTGTTGTTATTCAGAATCCTGTATATCATCCATCTCCATAATTATTTTCAGAATAATCGAGTTATTTTCATAATAATTGTGAACCTATTAAATAAATTGTATCTTAGGTCATTCGAAGAAACTTACAGCGAGGCCAAATTTTGTAGCTGTCCAAGTTCTTGAGGAATAGTACCCGATAATCGGTTAGCAAAAAGGTCTTTGCATTGAAAAGATGTCACACTACGCTACTTTTGTTGAAGTGACCATGGGTACACTAAATAGAGATGTGGAAGGAACAAGAATTCTTTGCAAACAACACAAACCATGCAAGTACTTACATATCCCCAATGCTTCTTAGATTTCCAAATTCTGCTGGGAGAAAACCACTCAGTTTATTGCCACTCAAGTTCCTTGAATTCACAATCCAATAGAGACCATGATGGGTTAATAGTTATCTCACCCACAAAAACTTGATTTGTTCTCAAAAGAATTCTACAGATGGCTTACAATTTTAAAAGATGTTCCAAATCCCCAACAGATCCCGGAATAGGTCCAGAAATATCATTTTTAGAGAGGTCCCTAAATATTCACATCAAATCACAAATCAATTAAAATGTACATTTTACCGTTTGAGCAAATTATCTTTCTAGATGAAATTATAACAGGAGCCTTGGAAGCTTAATCAAGACATTAAAATAGCAAGAACTCACAGTGTGTCTAGTTTTATAATATATCCCAACTCTATGGGAATTGCTCCCTTGATTTTGTTGGAGGACAGATTTCTGTAAAACCCACAACAAAATCTATTAATCACTCTGAACATGCTGCATACAATTCAATAATTGATTATGTTAAATAGTTTAATTGTATTATCTGTGACCTACAAACACTTACAAATAAGTTAAGCTGTCAAGTTTACGGAATTCCAGAGGAATAGTTCCATTCAAACGGTTACCATGCACATTGCTGGACAAAGACATGACAAGAAGAAGACATGACCTCAATATTGTTAGAAAAATGCCAAGATTACTTTCCATAGATTTTCCACTAGGCCTGAAGATTATATCACTTACAAGTAATTAAGAGCAACACAAGAACTAATGTTCTCTGGGATTGGACCTTCAAGGTGATTTCTTGCAAGATTTCTGTCCAAACAAAATACAATCTAGTGTTGTTAAAATACTTGCAGAAAGATTCCACAATAGATCTATGATTAATTTTGTAGTATATTACTAGGTTTTAATATGTTTCTACCATTTTTTGTCTTTACTTTCTTGAAAACTGTATAGATAGAAACTTACAATTCAAACAGCTGTTCCAACTTCCCTAGCTCAGGTGGAATTTGCCCTGTAAGCTGATTGTCATTCAACTGCCTGCATATCCATATTGGTATTTTTCTTATACTTCACATCCAATTTATATTTCTTGCATATACTATACATAACTACAGGATGTTGTTTAAAGCTCTTACAGGTAGCTCAGCTTTGTCATATTCCCTAATTCCGGCGGAATAGATCCAGTGAGATTATTACTGTGCAAATATATAAGAAGTACAAAGCAAATAACAAGAGAATCAACTTCTTGAAAATTGAAAATGAAAGGAAGTTGTGGTCAACATATAATGACCAGAGGTTAGAATTCAAGCAATTAAGCGTGCAAGTAACTTACAGCTTTCCAGTGTAAGTCAAATTGCCTAGGATGGGAGGAATTGTTCCAGTAAGATGATTATCACTCAAAACCTTGCAATAAATATTACTAATGTATCGATGCACTAAAGCATAAACCATAATTGTATAATCAAATCTTCGCTTGGGATCGCAGAGAATTGATCATGTAGGAAGGAATATGAATTAATTGTGCACAAGAAATATACTAACAAAATCCCAAAACATTATGGGTTTTAACTTTTTATTGAGCTGGGATTGCATGCATATTTTAAGGACTGAGGTTACTTTTAATAAGATTAGAAGACATTTTAGTGCGATTTAAAATACAGCAAACACTTTACTTACAGAACAGCCAGAGCCTGCATGAGACCAATTACTTATGGAATCCTTCCTCTCAACTTATTACCTTGCAGTGACCTATGAAGAAACCACTTCAAAATTAGTATATGACCACTAAAGCAAACACTTTAATGTCATTTGTTGAATAGTACATACCATGCAACTAATTATGTTACTTACACAACCCACATGATGTCATATCCCTATCTATTCAATAAAAACATTCTGATACCTATTCTCTTTCATTAAAATAATATACAGCAAAGGGGCAAGATGGATCAGTGATGGCATACGACACTAGAAAACCTATTTTAAGCTCTGGAATTTTTTATACTTACAGGGTAGCCACTTGTAAGTTCTGAAGGCATCACAAAGGTGAACCTGATGCCCACTTAAAAGGGAGATGATTCTCTGCAGAGATGAAAATCAATAACAGTTGAACAAATGGAAAAAGGTTGGCAAAAACAAGATAAAGAACAACATATTTAATTAATTCATATAACTATACTTTTCGATATACATGAATAATCATAGAGTACTATTCAGTCGTCCTCATTCCTCAAACATTTAATTGGAAAAGGAAAGATTTCAGTTATTTAACCTCAGCAGTACTGTTTGTCATATAATTACTAGAGTTAGCTGGCAATACAGCCCATCCAATTTGTAAAGTATCTCCTCTGTCGCTAACATTCAGAATGTTAACCTGTGTTTGATTCATGTTTGAAAAAATATATATCCATAAATTGTCACTCTTGAAAACATGAAATGAATAATCTATGACTTCCTTCTAAACAGTAAAATTTTGAAACTGTCAACAAGTATTAAGAATTTTTTGACTACTGAAAACAATCATTTAACGATCTTTTCACTTCATTGGCAGGGTTTCTGTTTCACCTGATAAACACCAACTTCCAGCTCCCGTGCCATATCCTTTTTGAATTCAGTCGCAAGGGACCTGAAAGCCTTATGATTAATGGCCAGAGACATATATATTTCTATTCCTCCAATTTCTTGATACACTCCTGAATGGTCAGAAACCGGGAATCAATCTCACCTCAATAATGACCATGAACAAATTCTTTGAAGTGAAAAATAGATACAACAGTCTACAGCTTTTCCAGAGCCACATATATGTTTTCATGAGAATGCCAAGGTTGGAATCTTTATGAAAGGACCATGTAGGAGATACCTTTGGCCTTCAGTTGTATCCTCCCATAACATAAAAATAAAAATACAGGTTATTTGAAATGGTTGATTAATTTGCAAGCTGAAACTAGTGCGATGAAATGGATGCTCTAAGATATGATAACAAGAAGATATCAATTATATACACAAAAGTTTAAAATCTCAGTTCAGAACAAATCATACCAATGGAGACAGCTGCATACAAACATCATGCAAAGCATGTCAAGGTCAAAAACGATTCACATATATGTGAACATGCTAGCAGAGAATCATGCTAATATCCTAGAGAATCACAAATGCTCATAAAGGATTACGCAAACAAAAATAATACTTGGAGATAAACATAATTGTTTAATTTTGTTGAATTTTGATCTTAATTGCAGAAATAGAGAGAATCTTTAGCTTTTGTTAGTTTAGAATTACGTTGGGTTGAGTGCTCAACACTTGGATCAAGTTTTGGATCATTTTCCATTCAGTTTTTCAGTTATTAGGTCATGTTTTGCTTGCTGGTTTTTCACATTTATTAACAGAAGTAATCAGGGCAGCAAGTTTGTATTTCAATTATAAGTGTTACTGATTGTTTTTAAATTTTAATTGTTAGTTGACCCCTAAAGTCACAAAAGGATTCTCCGCTATGGTTTGCAAGTACTAACCCAAAGTGCAGAGAAATAGTGCAAGGTGACAATGCATTGTTTCTAGTTACCTTAGAACCTCACAGTTTTAAGTGTTAACACAATCCAATAGCCTCAATTAGCACATCAACAGGCTTCCAGGATCCAAAAAAGAGATGTCCTCCCAAGGACTATACACCTTGTCCAACCGCACCTGAACTGAACCTTATTCATCCCCTTCTTGAAATTGGACAATGTAAACCAACCCCCATAGTCAAACCCTTTCTCTCCCCAATTAGGATCAAGGAGCTGAAGAGCAGCCTTACATCTTTCCCAAACATGCTTTTCAAAACCACTGACAACCACTCCCGTACCACCACCCCAATCATTATGGATTATACAAAATTATCCACAATCATAACTAAAACAAAACAAAGTCATTCCCGTCACAAAATTAAAATCTCTATTGAATCCAATGCCTCTCAAAATGCAGTTTCTGAATTCAGAGAGTGACCGTAAATTCAAATGCTTGTAAGGTAAGGAATGCCACAACAAAATAAGATGGAATACATGTCTCCAAATCTGTAGAAAACTAATTCTATTTAAATATCGTAAGATATACTTCACTTATAAGACATCTGAAATTTTAGTACAAACAAAAAATTCCACGGCTAATAACATTTACGCATGAAGCCCAACTAGCTCATGAGAGCAAGAAATACATCACTAAATTTGAAAAAGTGCCTCTATCCATTCATGTGCATGTCCATATAAATGTATAATAGATAAAGTTATAAACATATAAGAACCTGAGTGCGGAGTTTGAATTCTGTAGCAAGCTCTTCTAATGGGATACACTTGTGCTTCTGCATGGTCCACAAAAAAAATTGTCAAATGGGATCCCAGGATAAGAAGAAAAAATTCTGGAATTCAAATCTCTTCTATACTCTAACCAACCATTGGCACAACAGAAAATCCAATGTTCTAATCAATATCTCCATTCAATTGCAGGACTATGCATTGCTGGGCTAGATTAGCAAAGCTGGAAGGTTTTCCTGTGTAAGACAAGCTATGTCAAAAATATCAGGTTTCAATTATACTTCTCCCTCAAGAGAACTTTGCAAATGTATTGTGACTCAATTTGCGCAGACAATACGTCAATTTGCAAATGTATTGTGACTCAATTATGATCCATTAGGTCATAGTTGAGAAGTCTAGATCATATGTTCAATCCTCAAATTTTGTGGGGAGCATGAATGAACTGCCATTCATTAAAATTGAAATGACCATTCCTAATTCCAAATGAACCAAATCAATTTTCATTTCATATTCCATCCAGGAATATGGATCTGAAACTCGTAATATTTCCAATTCAACGTTTAGAATGATAAAAGAATAATATAGCCTATCACAGTTTACATATGCCACAACAAACAATATACATGAGTTCAATCATGTAAAAAAACAGGATTTGCATTCAGTCACATAAAGTTTAAAGCATGTTAAAACAAAAATGAACTAAACATTTAGTTCACAGCCAAAATTAAACACTGCTTTTTATCATTCAAAATTCAGTAAGTTAAAAATATATTTTGGTTACATTGTCATTGACTGTTAGATTAGTGCCATGAGATGGTAAAGTACACACATTCCTAAAACATTTCTCACATTAAAAAAAAACTTGTTGAAGCAATGATCTTGTGAACTAAAAGACATTAATAGCAGGGAAAACAGTTTAGATGCAATCCCTATGAACACAAAGCTGGCTACAATCTACTAAGAAAACAATACGTCGTCCTCTGTAATTATATTCACTTATAATAAAAATTACCTGCCAATCAAATTTGAAAACCTAAAGTAGAATATAATAGCATAAAGGGTATTGAACATGTTGGAAAATGTTAACAAAAGACATTAATCAGGAAATGAACATACATGCCCATATACATAGAAACAAATAGCACTATGTAGAGTAAGCTGCTGGTTTGTTTGGCTGGATTGCAGTATAAGACTTCAGATAAAACTTCAGATCATAAAACAATTTCCATCTCCAATACTGTAGGTCACCAAAAGAACTAAATTCAATGTCCAATTATATTGTAGATAAAAAACCATCTTCAAGGCCAAGGATACCAGATTTGCCTTTATGCACCAGATCCTTGGATTCACATATCTGTCTCCAACCTGCCCCACTTTTAAAGGGTTTTCCAGTAGATCCATCTACTGAAGGAGGCACTTCCTGTAGCAGGAGACAACTCCTGCAGATTAGGAAGTGCTTCCTGCTTCAGAAAACACTTCCAGCTGGGGTGACACGACAGCAAAAGAAGAAATAGGAATGAGATTTATAAAACAAGGGCATTTGAATGTGACATGAGTGGCCCACAAAGCCTCCCCACATCTAGGGCCTTTTTTGCCACAAGTGGCCCCTAAACAATGTTGCAAATATCTCCAATTTCTCCTGGTATTTCCGATTTCTCCCATGTATTTCAGGTTGTCGATTTGTCTAATATTTTCAAAAATCTTGAGGTCTAAGTTTTTTCTTTCCATATTTTCAGATAATTTTCCAATATGTTCCCCAATATTTCTGTTAAGTTTCTTTCTGCACCCTTAGCGATATATTCCATGAAATGATATTTGCAACAATGGCCCTAAGACAACTAAAAACAAATGCTAAACCCTATGGTGGCACATCCTTTGCAATTGGAGATTGCAGTAGCAAGTTTTGCAAGCACATGGCAGCTAGAAGAGGGTATCTTGTATGACAGATGGGTAAGGGGCTGTTTTTGCAACTTGGAAAGCACGAGAGAAGATGAACTTATCAATTGTTTGCTTGGGCACAAGAAAATCAGAATTTTGTTCTTGTCTTCTCCAAGGAACCAAATGGCTCCATTTTCCTCAGTTGGGTAGTAGAAAAGTGAGGAGCAAATATGGAGAGAGAGGTGGTGCTACAGAAAAAGCAACAAATCACATCCCATTGACACAACACTCTAGAAATATGTGGAGAAACTTAGGTGAAACTCTGGTGGGAGCTACAGATGAATAATTTATATGTTTTAAGAATGATTAGATTGGCTCAATGAGTGAAAGCCCATTTGCTTGATAAACAAGGGAATGGACTTGTGAAGCACAGAAGTATATCACCCAATGTGAGGACAAGACTTCAAAGATAGTAAGATAAGGTTGAAGCAACTTCAGTTTATTGGCTTCAAATAGGTGATATCCCAAGCAAAGACTTATTGAAATGTTCACCTATAAAGAAGGCCCTTGAGAAGATCTCTGCACTCAATATGCCTCAGGGGAGAATAAGGCGGCAAACTGAGATTGAAAAGGCATTTATAACCCATTCTAAAATGGTATTCCAAACTTAAGGCATCAATGAAAATCGTAAGAAGGCTATGGCAAATCGGTGCTGACCATCCCACAAGTGATAAAAGCTAACTCACAGAAAACATTTAGCCACCAGTCATTGATGCCAGGTGGACGAGCTGTCAGTGCCACCAGGTAATTTTGCTCTTTCTTCTTTCTTCACTCGTGATTCAGTTAATTTTGAAACTGATTTTGAACTTCTTCACAAATAACCACAGGTTTTACTATTTTAATTTTGAAACTGATTTGAAATTCTTCATAAGTAACTACAGACCCAGGCTCATAAGATTCTAACACCATGTTCAGCTTGCAAACAAGACAAACAACTGATTTAATAGTTACAATAAAGTCAATAGATAAAATGAGATTGATACACTCTTATATCATCAACGAGGTAGTTCTTCTCCCATCACACCATTACATCTTAAATGTCTTTTCAATTAAGAACATTACTCAAAACTTATACTCTAAAACATATTCGTGTAAACACTTCAAACTATGTTTTCCAATCTTCTTAAAACACCAACATGACTCTAAATGGTCCCATTCTTTCCTGAACAAGCCTTCGGCCTGTTGTTATGGACCTCGATAAAACAAGAAATTCAAAATTTTGCTTAAATAAACAGAAGTTTTGTCCAATCCTCCTCTCTGGTATTCTCTACACAGTCACACATATGGCAATTACAGCAACTTTATTGTCTCTATCTTTATGCATACCTGTCTCAAATTTGGCCATATTATTTTATTTCCACAACACTCAACCTCACAATCAAATCGCTAATTAGAAAATGACTGAATTCACGCATAAGACATTCATTCCAACAGTAGCTACACCACACTTGCAATGCAGTGCAAAATTTAAGAAATAATCAGAGAGCTCACTGCAAGAGTCCCAGTCAAAATTTGATGCGTATGGGTCCCTTTTTGGTGCAATTGGGCCCCTGTGTGTGTTGTTGAGGGCATCCTTGGAAGACTGGCCTGTAGCTTATTGTGCCTCTTGTACAATGATTACTTCATTTCTCTACTTCCCTTCAATATTCTACCAACTACATTAATTAATTAAGCGTTGTTCCATTATCATCATTAGGAAGCCGCCCATAGCCGAGTTTTGAGATTCTTAGGACCACTTTGATGAAATTTTTGAAGACAATAAAGCAGGCAGAGGGAGTTCTTCTCATTTGGGGAATGCCCAGAGTCTGTCCTATTTTTCAGATACGGGTTCATATAAATTAGTCCTGAGTTTGATGTTTTCACTCTGTTTAAGCCAATTTTGGAGGGAGTCTGCCTGTGTTTTGGAGGAAAATGGAGGTGGTCTCGTGGTGAGTCTGAAACATAGAGGCTTTAGGAGCATGACGACCATGAATGCCTTTGAATTGCTAAGGGTTTCAAGCAACCGAAGCTCAACTAGGTTTCATTCTCTGGGAAGAAGCAGACATGGCCACATGCAGCATTCACTGGATATCTCATTGCCTCTGAGTGCAGGGAGTGACTACATAATGCCAGTAATGTAGACTTAAGAGAAGAATGAGAGGTTTGCTACCTCAAAGTTCAAACAGCCATATCTTTATACGAGCTTCAAACTAGTGCCCTCAAATATGCAGCTAATGAGTAGTATTATTTTTCCCCAATCAACCATCAACCATTTTCATCCATGCGAACACCATAATGAACTGCAGTGCCCACCTATAAATGATAAGATCCCAATTATATTTATTACATTAGTCATATCAAAGGGCAAGCGGCCATGCCAGGATGAACCCTCTGCAACTAAGGTAGCATCTGGTGCCTGAAATGGTTGGCTCTTTGTTTTCATGACAATGGTTAACAAATTGTGTTACGAGAAACTAGAAAAGGAATGGGAAATGAAAACAGAACAAGAAACAGGGGTAAAGGGCTTTGGGGATAAGAAACATGAACCCCCCTTGCCAGCATATATTTTGCATATGAAATTGATTAGTAATACACTGCTGTAGTGTCAAGATGGGAATGGAAAAGAAAACCAAGTAGGGAACAAAACAAGAAATGGGTCTCCTAGTCAGGCTTCTATTAGCACATTTACGATAGATACAAATGCTCTAGAACACCTCCAGAGCCCTAATTTTGGACATTATGATAATGACTTTTTAATGGCTTTGGGTCGATTTATTATAATGTGAGTAGCTGCTGGGTATGTGGCATAGAGCCTAGAAGGGTTTATCATATTGCCCCAGATTTTGGCTGGTGTGGACTATTGTTTCATTAATAAAATTTACAACATACAAACATATTTTAAAATAATAGCTGCACATTTTTTCCTCTGAGAACCTTACTTGACAAGTAACGCAGAGAGTGTGACATAATTGGTTTTTTCCTGTACGAAATTCCCCATAGATCTCTGTGATTGATCCAGTCTCAACCCCTCCTGTTAAGAAAAGAGCAAACTCTCAGAATCATGGAATGTGCCTAAAAAACAATTATCAATGCCCACAAAGAATTCCACCAATCCCATCATTAATAACAATGCAACTCAACTGTATCCTTGTAACCAAAGAACTCTCAAGCAAGTTCTGTAGAAAGTACGTTACCTTCTAGTATCTTGTCAAGTTCTCTAGAGCCAAAACTTATCTGTATAATATCAAGGCGTTGAGCATGCAGCTGGCTGGCACTAGTGAAACCCATGGGAACCAATTTTGAGGCTGCTAGAGGAAATAATCATATGAATATAAGCCACCCACTGAATTTTTCATGTTTTCAAAAATAGAACTATAAAAAAAGTGGGCTAAGGGATAAAGTTGACATGCCTGCTTCAATAATTTTATCAACCTTGGCATCACTGAGGCCCTTGATCTGCACAAGCTCTTTCTTGGGAGAATATGCAACAGCTTCTACCGTGTAGTGCCCGGCATCCTTGAGTTTTTTAATATCAACAACAGATATCCCACAGGCCTGATACAACAAAAGCATCCAGAGATCAAATTCATTTCAAAGAAATTTCATTGCATTGTTCTTGGCTTTGAAAGGAATTTGAAACTTATTACCTGAAGTTGTTCAACGGGGTAGGGTCCATGCTGCAGCTCCTCTGCATTTTCTTCTTCCCGCGGAATCTGCTGTTGCTTGCATTGCTGTTGTTCCATCGAAATAATACTGAGAAAGCAAGTTAAGAGAGAAACCTAATAAGAAAGAAGGTTGTGTTGTGATTCCGAGTTGGCCCTTCGATCGGTTTCAGGTTGTCTGATGGGTCGATGGATGATCCTGGTGTTGCTCTATAGAGGGGCCAAAGAAGAGGCTGCAGAGTGACTCTGGTTTTGAATTTGGTGTGGGCACCAAAGTTATTTATATTAAATCCATTTTTAATCATTTAGTCTATTTAAAATAAAAGCGGGGGACATGTTTCTCCCCGAAGATTCCGTTGGATGTTCCTAATGTTATGAGAACTCCAATGGCTAAATAAGTTTAGCTGGAGAAGTGCTTCTTTCTTTTACCAAAATTTTTACAATCAAAAGTTTTTCTTAGTTTTAATTTTGTTCTCGGGGTTTGGTAGGTTTATTTTTTATTTTAATTTTAGATTTATTAATCAAATTATTTAAAATGTAACTTTTTTACATTTTAAAACTTTAAGTATGAACGTTTTTAAGGTACTCAAACACTGTGTTTAAAATTTGGAGTGATGGTGGATAGAGTGTCTAACACATGGATAGATTTAAAACCATTACACACTGAAAACTCCATAAATTTAAACACAGTTTTTGTATTTTTTTGGGTATATTAAGAAATTTGTCTCATCTACACACTTTATAGATGCAGTGTAAAAAAAATAACAATTAAGCATTACTATTATTATTTTATTTTTGTTTTTATAAACTATTATAAAATTTATTGAAATATAATTTTTTCTTTATATCTAAATATAATAGGATAAAAAATTTAAATTAAATAGATTTAGTTTTTTTTATGATAATTGTTAATGTCCACTAAGATCACTTTGCTCTATTGGACTTAAGCGTCGGATATGCGACGACGCTTTCCAAAGGCGTCGTCGCTTAAGCGACACTTACTAACGCGTCGTCGCTTAACCGACGGTTATGAGAATAGCCGTCGCTTCACCGACGCTTGTGGCCACATTTACAAAAAAAAATTGTATCCTTGTGATTTTTGGTAAGTTTAAAAAGATAAATCCACGCGTCGTCGGATTTTTTCGTCGGATTTTGGATCGAAATGTAGTAGTGCCACCAAGAAATGATCCTGCATTACTCCATCCTTGTCCACTATGCCAAAGGAAGCTGGTGATGGTGGTGGTGGTGATGGAGGAGGAAGAGGGGGGTGGGTTTTGTGATGTTTAGGGAAGAGAGGTCATAGGTTGGAGCCGGGATTGAACCGAAGAGGAAATCGAGCCAATAACGATCTGTACCTGTTCATAATCGCTTGCCCAGTGTTTTCCCAAGTAGAAGCATGCGATGGCAAGCAGCAAAAGACCTGCTACCTTCAATGTGAGGGGACTCTTTAGGATATCCTCCTTCATTTTTTATTCCTCCCTCTGGATGTAGCTTCTACGAATTTGCCTTTGCTCATTGGCTTCCCATGTCCAAAAATGGGTGAAACAATTGATTTGAGAGGGAAAAATAATTGGGAATTTTTTTTATTGCCCGGAGTGACAACTCTAAATGACCAAATAAATGACCAAATAAATGACCAATTGTTATGTGGTCATTTTTAGTCTAGATATCCCGTGACCAAATTTGGTCATTTATCTTGGTCATTTTTATTTCATTTTTATCCCATGACCAAAAGTGGTCATTTATCTTGGTCTTTTTTAGTTATCTCACTTAAATTTATCAATTTTGGTCCTTTATCCCTTCAAAAAAACTATGGTGACCAAACATTTTGATCTCCTGGTCACTAATCTCTCATTTTCCACTAGTGATCACTCCTTAACCCTTGTCTTTTAGCATCACCTTTTGGTTTAACAATGATTATGCCAAGATTCACATCATAATTTTAAAGTAAAAAACCCTATGCTTAATGTTCCTCCCGCTCTTGGAGTTATAACCTATGGTTCATAGGTTTCTTTTGTAATAGTGTTATGTCTTATCCAAAGTAGAAATTTGTCAAATCTTAAGATATAAGTTTATTTTTATAGTTTATGCATGGATCTGAACATTACAACTTAAGAATAAGGATGGTATAGTATATGGTAGGAAAACCAAAACCAAAACTGAGTAAGGTGTAGGTTATGTTCCAAAAAACTAAGTGGACCACCTCTTCTTTTCCTTGTTAACCTATAGCATAGAATTGTCCCTTAGCAAATTTAACGGTGAACTCATCCACTTGCACAAAGAGGAATTTGATGGTTCATTCGTTAGTTTTAGAGACTAGGTAAGACTATGACTCTTCCCTTTAGCAGCTCTCGAGTAAACAAAACTGAAGACAACGAAAAACAGTTTCATGACTTTTTACTTTCAACAGAGTCCTTTAAGGCAGTTTTGTTTTATCACAAATAACGTCAACTAGAATGCATGGCGTAATTTCGACAACAGTTCAAAAACAGAGCATGTTAATCATAAAACCAAAATAGAAATATAAAATTTACAGTTATGGTTAAGTCTCTACGTTATGACAAAGGAATTATGAAATATAATATCTCTTGGAATTCTTTCCTAGTAATTTAAATGTTACCCTAATAAATATAATTTTTCTTTTATTTTTGAATTTTAAGGGATGTTACATGTGGTATTAGAGCGAGTTTACAAACATTAGGCTTGATTGGCTCACTCGCATGCAAATAAGAAAACAAATATATTGATTTTATTTACATTTATTTATGTATAGAAATATAAAATATGTTTTGTAGGAAAATGGAAGGTGTTGAAGCCTCTGCTGAAAACGGTTCTCAGCACAACAACCGAGGCAACATTTATGAACTGAATAATCCAGAGTTACTAAAAAAAGTTAAGGAGTTAAAAGAGGAACCACAAACTGTAAAAATAGACAATGAAATAATTATGGAAATGAATCAAATGCTACTAGACAATATGCATAACAGAGGAAAAGATAAGTGAAACTTTTATGAAACAGATTTTGAAAAAACGTTTTACAACATAAAGGAAAGAAAGCAAAATATCATGATAGTGAATCTTCTTCAGAGGTTAATGCAAGGTCACGTAAGGGGAGGTATAATTACACAAGTGACACTGAGTGAAAGTGACTGTAAACCTAGGAGAAGGAAGTATAAACCCTATGAAGAAATCTCTAGGGAATTCAAAAAATAAATCCTCCCATGTTTAACAGAGAAGTAGAGAAAGGTGAAGAAGCAAAATCTTGGTTGTCAGGAATGAAGAAGTATTTTCAAATTTACAACTATTCTGATAGACTAAAAGATCAGAAGGCTATCTACAATTTAACCAAAAAAGCAGATATCTGGTGGCAAGATATAGAAATTGTCAAAAATATTAAGGAGAAGTGCTTAACCTGGAGAGTTTTTAAAAAGTATTTTAAAAGAAAGTTTTTATTTGAACAATACTACGAGGAAAGAGCTAAGGAATTATGTGATTTAAAATTAGGTTCAATGTCCACGAAGGGGTTAAGCAACAAATTTCTAAGTCTATTAAGATATGTACCTTACATAATAAATGAAAATCCTAAAATACAATGATTTTTAAGTTGTCTTCCCACTAGCTTGAAAGATAGGATTGAGTTTGATAACCCGAAAACTCTTGAGGAAGCTATGAGAAAAGTTGATTTTTGTTATGAACAGAATAAGAAAAGAGAAAATTTACCTAACTCGAAGACTAAAAAGACAAGTCATTTTGACTAGAAGAGAAGAGGGTTTAAGTCAAATAATAGTTTTGGGAGTAAATCTCAGAATTTCTCCAAGAACAATCACCAAAGAACTGATTTTAAAAACAAAGAACCACTGAATACTACAACACCAAGAGGAAGGGATATGCCTAACAACTTTGTTAAAAATAGTGAACAAAAGGAACCTGTTAAATGCTGGGAAATTCAAGGACTGCATTATTCCAAGTACTGCCCGAATAGGAAGGGAAACTTCAACAACGTACACACTATCCAGGAAGAGGAAATAATTGGAGATGTGCAAAATGAAATTCCCAGAATAAATGTAGCTCTAGAGAATTGACATGCTAACCATCAGACTTCCACGGTGGAAGTTCAAGGTATGATACAAAATCAACATGTTTCCATCTTGATTGATCTAGGTGCTAGTTTAATTTATATATCACCTAGAAGAGTGGAAAAGTGCATCTTATATTTAAAAAAGTTTGAAAAATCTTGGATGGTCTAGTTAGTTACAGGAACTAAAAGAAAGGTGGTAAATTCTGTTGAAAGTTGTAATTTTCTTATGAGTCAGTTTGAAAATCAGGTCAAGTGAAATGTGTTACCACTAGGATCTTATGATGTCCTAATATGAATGGATTGGATAGAAAAACACCAAGTGATTTTAAACTGTTTTTAGAAAACTTTTACTTGTTTAAATAATGACTTGGAGAAATAATTAATGTCACGAGAATACGTAGGAAAATATATGTTAGACAAATCTCATCCTTACAGATAAAAAATGAGTAAGAAATGGTTTTAAAGTATTTGTTGTGCACATAATAAATAATGAACTAATTGGTAAAAACTATAAGCTAGGATTTGAAGATATTCCGATCCTGCATGATTTCGTGGATGTATTCCTAGAAGAAATTTCAGGACTACCTTTCAAGAGAGGTCTAGATTTTACAATCGAATTAGTACCAGGAGTGGTACCTAATTCAAAATATCCCTATCGAATGAACATCTTGGAGTTGAACAAATTAAATTTACAATTACAAGAATTAATAGACAAACATTATGTAAGACCAAGTGTATCCCATTGGGGAGCACCAGTTCTTTTTGTTAAAAAGAAAGACGATACTTTACGTCTATGTATAGACTACCATCAAATTAATAAAATGAAAATTAAGAATAGGTATTCTCTGCCCTGCATTGATGATATGTTTGATCAGATACACAGAGTGATGATATTTTCAAAGATCGATTTAAGATCTGGGCATCACCAAGTTAGAATTAAAGATGAAGATATCTTTAAGACTGCTTTCAGAACTAGATATGGGAACTATGAATTTGTGTTTATGCCATTTGGGCTAACTAACGTACCAACGACCTTTATGTGCTTAATGAATAGTGTCCTAAGTAAGTACTTAGAAAAATTTGTAGTCGTCTTTATAGATAACCTATTAATTTATTCTAAAACAAAATAAGAACACAGTGAACAATTGCAGATAATTCTACAAGTTTTTAGATAACATCAATTCTATGCTAAGTTTAGTAAATGTGAATTTTATAAATATAAGATACAATATTTAGGGCACATAATATCCGAATAAGCGATATCGGTAGACCCGGATAAGATAAAAGAAATAATTGATTGGCATGTTCCTAAGGACGTAACTGATGTACGATCATTTGTGGGAATAACAGGTTATTACAGAAAATTTATCGAAGGATTTTAGAAAATTGCAAATCCTATAACATCATTGCAAAAAAAATGTAAGAAATTTGTTTGAGACCAAAAATGCGAAGATAGTTTTAATCAATTAAAAGGATTATTAACCACTACACCCATTCTAAAAATAGCATATCCAGACAAAGATTTCGTTGTATGCACTGATGCATGCAATGAAGGTTTGAGTGGAGTACTGACACAAGAAGGTCATGCCATTGCGTGTGAATCAAGAAAGTTAAAAACTCACGAAAAGAACTACACAACTTATGACTTAGAGCTGGCTGCCATAATTCATGATTTAAAAATGTGGCGCCATCACCTAATAGGTAAAATATTTTTGCTAATGCCTGATAACATAAGCCTAAAATATTTGTTTGATCAACAAAATCTAAACACAAGACAAGCTAGATGGATAGCTTTCCTTAGCGAGTATGATTTTGAAATCGAACACATTAAAGGGAAAGAAAATAAAATGGCAGATGCCTTAAGAAGAAATGCAGTAACAATTTTTGTAGCTGCCATTAGTAGTTATAAAACTGATTTAGAATATAAATTGGAAGAAGTATTAAAGCTAGACCCAGAATACCAATGTTTAAAAGAAAAAGTAACTCAGAATGTATCTGAAAATATAATTACAAATTACAGTTTTAATGAAAAGGGTCTTATGTTGTATAAAAACAGTCTTTATGTGCCAAAAATACTAGAAGTTAAATTGTTGATTTTGAATGAAGTACACAAAAGTCCTTATTCCGAACATCTAGGGCATCAAAAGATGATAACAATGTTGAGAAAGGAATATTTTTGGCCTAATATGAAAAAAGAAGTTGCTGAATTTTTAGCCAGGTGTATAGAAAGTCAGCAAGTAAAAGTTGAACATCAACACCCAGTAGGTCTTTTACAGTCATTACCAATTCCAAATTGGAAATGGGAAGTCATGAGTCTTGATTTTGTAACTGGCTTACCTAAAAACCAGAAACAAAATGATTCAATAATGGTAGTTGTGGATAAAATAAGTAATGAAGCACACTTTATATATGTTAAAACAACTTAGAAAGTTGCTAATATTACTGACATTTTTATGAAAGAAATCTTTCGCTTGCATGGAATTTCAAAGGAAACAATTTTTGACAAAGATCCTAAATTTACTAGTAATTTTTGGAAAACTTTATTTAAAGGACTGGATACTAAATTGAATTTCAGTACTTCTTACCATCCAGAAACTGTTGGACAAACAGAACGTGTCAATCAAGTACTAGAAGACATGTTACGAATGTATGTTAGAGACTATCCCAAGAAGTGGGAAGACTATTTGCACTTAGTTGAATTTGCTTATAATAACCATTATCAAGATTCAACAAAACTTAGTCCTTTTGAAATATTATATGGTAAAAAGTGTAACACTCCTATTACATGGAGTAATCCAGTAGATAGATTGATGTTAGTACCTCACATGTTAAAAGAACTAGAACTAATAGTGAAACAGGTACAAAGCAATTTGAAAACTGCTAAGGAGAGACATAAGAGTCATGCCGACCTTAAAAGGAATCCAAAGGAATTCCAAGTAGGTGAGCATGTGTTTGTTAAGGTGAAACCTAGAAAGAGCTCATTTAAACTAGGGAGCTATGTTAAATTAGCACCCAAGTATTGTAGACCATTTGAAATATTGGCCAGAGTGGGGCCAGTGGTATATCAATTAGCTTTGCCACCAAATATTAGAGTACATAATGTTTTTCACATTTCTATTTTGAAGAAATATGTACACTATGCTACTCATGTGATTGACTGGAATGAGATTCAGGTAGAACTAGAAGTAGATTTTCTTGTGGAACTGGATTGTATTCTTGACAGAAGGGAAATTTTTCTTTGAAATCACACAATTTGATAGGTAAAGGTGCAATGGAAACACCTCAATCAAGATGAAGTGACCTGGGAATTAAAGAGCGATATGCAGGTGGTATATCCAGCACTGTTCCAAGAAGATTCAGAATAAATTAAGAAACATCAAGGATGATATTGAGCTTAAGGGGGGGTGTTTGTAACATACTGAGAACTGGAAAATAAATATTTATTATTTATTTTAGTAAAAAATTATGTTAAATTTATTGTAAAGTTTATGACCAAGTGGGTCAAGGATGACTGTAATTGAAGACTTATTTATTTTAATAATTAAATAAGGGAGACACCTATGCAAGGGAGACTGTTAAATGAGTGTTCACTGACCCACTAGGAGGAAGGAGCAGCTATAGAAGGCTGGTTGATAAGTGGCAGCACTAGCATTTCACTTTCTAGCTATTGCAGGAGCATAATCCCTTAAAAATTGGGTTTTTTCCCTGAGAGGGGGAACTGAGATATTGGCTCATTTAATTTCAAAAATGACCCAAATTACCAGGTAATATCATATAAAACATCAAATTAAGAAAGAGGCTCACTACTCATTCTAATTTATAAGAGAATGAACCTTGTGACTGCTGCAAACTGAAAGGTCATGCACACAAGGAATTTGATGAGGAGATAGCTAAAGTGTTTTGTTGAGTTAAGTCTGCTACTGAGTGCTAAGTTGCAGAAAGTTGTTGTATGGTAGAGATCTTCATCCTAGTGGTCCAGTGAACAAACTCGGAAGTCCTAAGAAAGTAATATGGCTGCTTCAGGAGAAGGTTGGGTGGAACACTCTCCCTTGAGTGTTAGTCCCTCTTTTGCAACTTATCCAGATTCCAACTTTTTATTAAATTATTTGTGGTTAAATTCTATATTTGTATTATGTTTATTGTATTACTCTATATAAGTAAGTTGTACTTGTACTTTCATATGAGGTTATAGTCACTTGATATTTATTTAGTGATTATTTGATAAAGTATTTGCAGAAAATCAGATTGATAGAGAAATGAAGTTAAAATATCTTCTGTATTTTTCCTTTCACCGAAGTGATGTACTCTAGTACATGAAGATATTAAATTATGTTTGAGTAATAGTACTAGAATGATCTAATAAATTGTGTAGTTTAGTGTATTTTCGTTATTACAAAAGAATAAAAGTAATATATATATATATATAATCCTCTAATAATTAAAAACCTGGTATTTATTTAAATTTATATGTTACAACTCCTAAATTCAAGAGTTAAAATATTCAAATACTTTACAATTAGTAAACTCAAACACTTGATTACAGAATCAAGTATAAGCACAGAAATAGGTATAAGGCTAATAAATCATAATATGAATAAATTTTTTAAGAGAATTCGTATTCTAGTTAGGTAGTAAACTAAATAGAGTTGATTCTCAACACATCAAGGATTGAACCTATAAATAAATAAATAAATACGGAGTCTACTCATTTCTGTACATGTTAATGTATTAGCGTTTAAACATATTAGCATCAAGCTGAAATCCCTAAACAAAAACACAAATGCTCAGGTCCAAAACATAGACATTTTACTCTTATGTTGATATAGGGCCAAGTCTTGGTCTCATATTAAAAAAAACTAGATGCAATAGGTTAAACAAAATTTCACATTAAATTAACATATCAAGCAAGGATTAAAGTTTAAAGTAAAGTTAGGGTTGTTCTTATGTTGTTAAACCGAACTTCAATATAATTACTTCTGGTTTGAAATTAAATATCAAGTGGAGATAATTGACAGGCCACAACACAGGTGACCGGATGAAGGCCAATTGGTATTATTTCTGAATTTAAGAGATATGTATGGCCTTATGGTCTATTAACTAATGTGACAAGGAAACAATGTTAGAATCATATCAAAACTGTAATAGTGAAAGCCTTACAGGCTATCTTTCTTTTGATAATTTTTTTTTACCAAAATATTAAACAACAGTATCACTTCGATAATGGTTAAATGACCTAACTAAAACCTAGTACAACAGAGTAGAATCCTTATGGCCAATTTAAATAATCATTAACTTAACCTCTTTATAAGTTAAATAACATAACTGAATGTGTAAAACCCTCACGGGTTAATACAAATCATCAATAAAACCAGTGCTGGGATTCATACTTATCATAGAAAGAGGCATTATGACCCTTTTTAAACCAGTGTAAAGGCCTCACTTCTATATATTTCTAAATTTATACAAGAGTTGTAAGAAGAATGCCAAATATAACCGATAGTCAAACTAGAAAATATCTTTTGTTTTTTCACATAGCGGAAACACTTTCTATAGACATAGTTACAGTATCATATAAACCCTCAAGGGATCTTGCAAAAAAAAAAAAACTTTATTTTATAAACTGACAAAACTACTCTAAGATACTTTGAACTCATAACGATGAAGAATGTGTCATAGTTGCTAAGACTCCACAAGCTATGGAAATTGACTCAAAATAAAACCAAAGAGTTGTTCCACAAAGACACGAAAGGGAAGACATAAGTATTACTGGCTATACGAGCCTCTCACCTAGTAGTACACCAAGACCCTCATCGTAAATGAGCTGTGTGGGTTATCTCCTGCATTACACATTGTTCATTTTTTAGAGTTAAACCATAGTTTTATGTAAAACTTGAACAAAGAAACTATAATGGAAGTGTGACGAAACTCTTACCTTCTTAGTGATGATGAATCAGACGACAATTATTAAAACGTCACTAAAATGAGTAATGCAAGATCCGTCTTTGTGCAAAACATTTTTGGACAGGCTAATAAGGTGTCGAGGGCCAAGCTTACGGCTCCTCCATCTCTGTTTCCATACAGAAGAACTACATTGATGAATAACCAAAAGATGAGGACAACCATGGAAGAATAAAAATAACCAAACAAAACCCCATCAAGAAGATAAACATAGCCTCGGGATGTATAAAACTCCTAGGGTTTTTCACCATGTATGGTTGCCTCCAACTGGTGCCTTTATTACAATCACGTGGTTAGAGGGTGAACATAATCACTCCTTAACCCTTTTCCTTTAACATCACCTTTTGGTTTAACAACGATTATGCCAACAGTCACATCATAATTTTAAAGTCAAACACCCTATGCTTAATGTTCCTCCCGCTCTTGGAGTTATAACCTATCGTTCATAGGTTGCTTTTGTGATAGTGTTATATCTTATCCAAAGTAGAAATTTGTCAAAGCTTAAGATATAAGTTTATTTGTATAGTTTATGCATGGATATGGACATTACAACTTAAGAATAAGGATGGTATAGTACATGGTAGGAAAACCAAAACAAATACTGAGTAAGGTGTAGGTTATGTTCCAAAAAACTAAGTGGACCACCTCTAAATTTCCTTGTTATACTATAGCATAGAATTGTTCCTTAGAAAATTTAACGGTGAACTCATCCACCTGCACAAAGAGGAATTTGAAGGTTCATGCATTAATCTTGGAGACTAGGTAAGACTATGACTCTTTCCTTTAGCATCTCTTGAGTAAACAAAATTGAAGACAACAAAAAACAGTTTCATGACTTTTTACTTTCAACAAAGTCCTTTAAGGCAGTTTTGTTTTATCACAAATAATGTCAACTAGAATGCATGATGTAATTTCCACAACAGTTAAAAAATAGAGCATGTTAATGATAAAACCAAAATAGACATATAAAAATTACAGTTATGGTTAAGTCTCTATGTTATGACAGAGGAATCACGAAATATAAAATTTCTTGGAATTATTTCCTAGTAATTTAAATGTTACCCTCGTAAATATAAAAAAAAATTATTTATGAATTTTAAGGGATGTCACAAGGAAACTCGAGACTTTTCCCTAAAGGTAGTTTTCAAGTCTTGAGGTCCATGAAAAGGCATTGAACCTACACATAGGACCTCCATATGTGATATTTTGCATCTAAGATAGAATATGCAATGCATTAGAATTCTGTTAGCACTAGGAACATATCCGTAGACATGGTTGAGGGAGGAAACCTAGTCCTTATGCCCTAAAGGAATCATATAGACATATAGCGTTAAGAACAACACATCGAACAAACACACATGATCTCTTAAGGGTATCCTCAAACTTTAAGTTGGTATATGGCCATGATTAGAATTTTCTTAGCATTAGATATGGAGGATAGGGTGTTAATCATGGTTGGTACATAAATCTTTAATTTTGGGTTGTAAACCAGCTTTTAGGGCTCAAGATCTATGAAAGACACCGTGAATAACCATATATGATCAATCAAGTTGATAGTTTTGATTTGAATGGGGATATGGGAACCATTAGGGGTTTCTAGGTATTATGTATGTGTCTTGGGACCTCATACATAATAAGGGGAGGAAACCTATGCATTATCCCCTAGAAGGCATCTAGAGCCAAGAATGATGTGTTGAAAAACCTCAACAAAGTGTTCCATGGTATCATTTACTTTGAAATAAGGATACTAGTGCCATTAGAACATTTTTAGCACTAAGTACATATATTATCCCCCTTGACACGGGTGGGGGGAAACACTTGGTCCTTAGGACATAAAGGAATTTGTTAATCATTTAGGGCCAAAATTGATGCCTCCAACCACCACACATGATGTTGAAAGTGAATCCTTTGAATCTTAATGGGGATATGTATTCCATCATCATTTGTTGAGCACCAGGTATGCATCTCAAGGTTGTGGGCATGGTCATGGGAGGAAACTATGTCCTTAGGTCCTAACTAAAGCTTCTAGACATCAAGGGATAGGAAGGATGCCTTAAAAAATCACACATGGAATCTCATAGGTATATTTGGACTATGAATCTGGATGTTAGTCTAATTAGGTGGTTTTGAGCTACAGGTATGGGACCTTCGAGACATGATTGAGGGAATATGCTCATACCTTAGGAAATAAAAGGAATATTGGAGGCACCCATGTTAATGAACAATTCCTTGAAGCACCATGCATGACCTAATCAAGGTATGCTTTGTCTTCAAGAAAACATGCATGTGTGCCTTTAAGAGGGTTTGAGAATTAGAGACGGGTAGTAAGGCCTCAAAATGGCCAAGGGAGCAAATCCAAGACTTGATACATAAAGAATCTTTTCGGAATCTAAGGATACGGATGTTTCTTACTAACTATCCCTCTATCCCTTACTCATTGGCCCTCTCTTTCTTTGTATTTCCATGTCTCTTTATCTCTACGTGTGTGTGTGTCCCTCCCTCACTCCCCTTCTCTCATAACCTCTCTCCACATTCTTTATACCTCCCTCATGATCCCTCCCTCCATCAATCTCTCTCTATCACTGACCGCTCCCCCCCTCTCTATCTCTCACCCATCCACCTCTCTCTCCCACTCTATGTGTGTGTGTGTGTGTGTCGCGCCTCTCTCTCTCTCTCTCTCTCTCTCTCTCTCTCTCTCTCTCTCTCTCTATGTGTGTGTGTGTCCCTCCCTCACTTCTCATCTCTCATAACCTCTCTCCACATTCTATATACCACCCTCACTATCCTTCCCTCCATCACTCTCTCTATTTTTCACCCCTCTCCCTCTCCCTCTGTCGCTCACCCACCCCCCTCTCTCCCACATAATCTGTGTGTGTGTGTGTGTGCCCCCCTCTCTCACAAAATCCCTCTATCTCTCCCTCTCTCTCCACCTTCTATTTACCTCCCTCTATCAATTTCTCCCTCCCTTCTCCCTTAATTACTATCTCTATGTTCCTTTACCCCTCTCCCCTATCCTCTCTCTCACAACCTCCCTCTCTCTCCATTGCTCAACCCTCCACCCTATGTCTTTGACACCATCTCTCTCTCTCTCTCTCTCTCTCTCTCTCTCTATACATGTGTGTCCCTTCCCCATTTCTATCCTTATGTCTATACCCCCCGGCCCCTCTCTCTCACACACACCTTATATCCCTCCCTCAATATCTCTTTCCTTTACTCTATACCATCCCTCCCTCACTCTCCCTCCTCCTTCTCTATATTATTCTCTCTCACACTCTCTCTACACCATTATCTCTCTCTCTCTCTCTCTCTCTCTCTCTCTCTCTCTCTCTCTCTATTATACTCCCTTCCTCTATGTTTTCTACTTATCCCTTCTCCTCAACCCCCTACCTCATTATGACCCCTATGCTCTATTTTATCGCATATCATTCTCGTATCTTAAATTCTCCCCTCCTTCTTCCTCTCTCCTCCAACACACCCTATTCCTGATCTAATAATACATATCCACCTTTCCAATCACCAATCTGTTCTCTCATCAAACCATCACACGCTTCCTCCCCTCCACGTTATCCCCCTTTGCACTCAAGACTCAGGTATTGCTTCTAACCCTATATGTCTTCAACACCTCTTCTCCTCCTAATAGTGCTCTCAATTCCCACTCCCCTTCACCCTTTTAACTCATCATGTTCCCATTCCAATCATATTTATCCACTTGAATTTACAACATCCTCCTAGGACCTTGACCCTTCCCCACCCCCTCTCAACTATTAACCATACTCACTCGAACTTATAGCATCCTCCTAGGCCCTTGATCCTTATCCATTCCCTCTCAACTATTAACAATCCCCACATGAACTTCTACCATTCTCCTAGTCCATTGACCCTTCCCCACCCCCTCTCAACTATTAACCATCCTCACTTGAACTTCCAACATACTTATAGGCCCTTGACCCTTCCACACCCCCTCTCAACTATTAACAATACATTTGATATCTTGCATATAGTGCTAGATTTTTTGCTTTACATAACACGCATGCATTATAGAAATGCATAACGCACACACATTTTGTAATTATATAATGCACACACATTTTGTAGTTCTATAACACGCGCACATTTTGTAGTTCTATAACGCGCACGTTTTGTAGTTCTATAATGTGCACGCATTTTCCAATTCTATAAGGATGGGAAACATAATTTGAATTTAAACATGCCAATTCACTTGCTCGCATGTCACCAATAGTCCTATGTGTATGGTTTGGAGTTTTCTTCGGTAATACCAAACCTGTGCTATGGTATATGATAAACCATAGCTAATTGGTCATTTCTTCCAATTTCTGAAGAAGTCATTCTTTATGCACTCATTACCGTATGCTACACACAATCATTTTTGACGAAATCTTAAACATAAATAGCATTTTTTTTTGCAGATTCTAAATATGTAATTTTTATTTAAAAATTTTTATTTTCCTATTTTTTTTTAATTTCTATTATGTTCTAACTCCTTAACTCAAAAAACATGTTGTTAGTGTTTTTTCCATAACTTTTTCAAATCTTAATCATTTAAAAAAAAAAATTCTATGGTGCACTAGAATACACTGACCTCTACATTCTATAGAAAACCCATTTCATGATTATTTCATTAAGACCTTCAAAGGATGCACCCACAAAAGATGTACCATATTCAAGGAATGATCACTCAAATAATTATAAAAAAAAAACATTTACTAATTTTATTTTTGCAAAATAGCGTTGCACTAGTGCTATATGTTCTCTACATGCGTGCACAATTTTGTATCCTAAAAGCATCATTTAGGCCCTCAAAGCCCGCACCCACAAAAAAATATACCTTATCATTTGATTATAAAATAAAAAAGTGGATATTAGAAAAAAAATGATACTTGACATAGTTATAAACATTTTCAATACATCGCCTGTGGGGGGCAGAGCAAGTGGTAAAGTGGAATTGTTGAAATTGGTTGTAATTGGAAGGTCTTGTGTTCAAATCCACCCCAAAATTACCCGTGTGCCATGCTTCGGGCCCTGTGGATGCACCTAGGGGTATAGTGGTAGCAGGATTGGGTCCCCTGACCCCATGTCATGCGAGTACCAACCTATCCCCAGTTGTTGATTCCCCTAGTTACAAAAAAAAAACATTTTCAATACTTAAAACTTATATATTTGTAAACGTGATTCAATTTCCTAAATTTCATCTTTTTTACTCAAGGTAAGATATTTTGTGTTAGAATCTCAAAAAATACAATTAAGTTGAGAGATGCCTGATTTTTCAGTTTTCTATTGCATCTAATGTGTCAAAAGTCACCATCATTAGCTTGCACTCACCCTTAAGTTGTATGTAAAATATTCTTTAAAAAAAACTTAAAACCTAAGAGTACGTGCAAGGTGTCTCACACTTTCATTGTATTAAGGAAGATCATACTAAAAATAGAATCACTTTCCATAAGAAAGAAGAAAATCTAAATGATTCATAGAAGCCTAGAAATAGAGGAGGAAGAACAATGAATTGGAGGAGGAGAGGGGCATCAAAGAAGGGGATAGAAAAAATAGCTGTTAGAAATATCTGTGAGGAGATTGCAAAAGTTTAAGTGCACTCTTTTTCAAGAAAGATCTCTATGACCATAGAGTGAAGCACTTTAGTGTTTGAGTTTTATGAGCCACAAGATATATTGGATGTGATTAAACCATTTAAGAATTGAATTGGTATTGAAGAGATTAAGACTAATACATTAACTAGAAATTATCTGAGTAGATTAACCCTAGTGAGGTTATGGCCTGGCTCTGAGGTGAATAAGGAAAGACATACAAATTCAACATCCTTTCTTTTTTATGGTTGGGAAATCCAGGGATTTCCCATCTGGATATACAAAAACAAATATTACTAGAATTAGATAATTTTTTTATGCATCTATTAATGTGTACTATAAAGTAATATGAATATTTCATCCTTCTTCCTTCATACTTCCTTCTTCCCCTATTCACATCCTTGGTTGTTATCCTCCCCCTTGCTTCATTATCATCAATGTCTCCTCATAGACCTCTCTTTCATGTAATCTTAACCCCTTAACTGCCTTATTCTTTCATTTTTAGACCTGCCCTACACTCCACTTGGTGTTTTTGATGATGGTCGCTTTTGCTTCCTCTTACCTAGATCCTTCCTTGGATCTCTCTAATCTAACTACTTCTCCTCATTGACTTCGAGGATATGCGGGTTGATCCCAACTCCACCATTAATTCTCCCTCCAACCACCTTAAAAATATTGGTTTTCGATGCGAGCAGAGATGTGATGAATCTTAAGAAGTGATCAATGAACTCATCTCAAGCCTTGGATCATGGAAAGCACATATATATCGAAGGGTGGAGGACATGGAGAGAAATTTCAAGGAGAAGATGGGGTAGAAAAAGCTTAAGTGTCCATGCTGGAATATGAAGTCCATTTTTTACATGGGAGGAAAAAATTAAAAAATTGTAAAAGCATATTTGTTGTTTGGGCCCCCATCTTTTGATTTGCAAATATCGCTATGCAAATAAGTCTTCAATAGCCTTGTGGAAAATGCTTGCCATGAAGGAAGAAAGCACTGTGGAGCAGTCTCAACATCAGCCTGAGTAGCAACGCTTCTTGATTAACTCTGTATCAACATCTAGAAACAAAAAGGAGGATATTGGTGTAATGCCCATATTTGACTAGACATATCAACATGTTGCATTCTATTTTCTTAGTAAATGTTGGACTCAGTTCGACTAAGTAAACCATATTTATGACATGATAGATGTTGCTACTATGTCTAAGATGTTACTATGCTTATGTTGATACATTGATTGTGATTATTATGATTATGTTTGTGAGGTTACTATGTTATAGTTATCATGATATTCCTTTGTTCATAAAGACAGTATATGTTTAATTGTCATCATGGATAAATGTAATATATATATGATGTGGTACATGGATATCGACCCATGATGTGATCAATTTAATGATTTATACAATGAAAGGAAATGTTGTTGATAATATGCACCAACTGATGATTGAATGGAAATATTATTATGAATGTATGTTTTCAAAGTACTAATCTGCAGGACACACGGGCTATGTAATAAATGGATACTTTATATGAAGTGTGGTATAGTACCTATTTCTGTAGAAGAGCCTTGATTACCAAAATTGATGATATGATGACATAGACCAATAATCTCGATAGGGTATATAGACCTAGGATGTAGAGAGGGATGGATGTGTTCCACCCTATTTTTTTATGATACCTGAGGTCGTGGGAGGGTTGTGCTGAGACACGCTCCCCATGTGGTTGTGATGACAACGGTCGGATGCCTGCTAGGAGAGGCTAGGTCCGATGTTCAACCGACGCTATCACTCTCAGGTTCTTATGTGGTCAGGTCAATGAAGCCGACATCCACTTCTATACTAGCAGAGGACGGATAGGGAGGGTACAGACGTAGGTTAGGATGGGAGGATGTTATAGCTAGTACTGTGTTGGGTCAGGGGGGATCTACAACACCAAGATTAGTAGTAGTAGGTGTCTCTTCCTTGAAAATAATTGATTGAGTAATGAATCTAAAAATATAATGATGTTATAACTTAATTCATTAATAATTAATGATTGATGATGCTAAAAAGATTACATGTTTGTATGTTAATTTGGTTAGGTATTTGCGATTGTTATGTCTTGTATCCATGAATGTCCTATCTATGTGAATCATTATTATTTTGTTATTAGTATTATTATTATTATTATTATTATTATTATTATTATATAGGATATATGATGTTTTATTATAGTACGTGTATGATCTATGCATGCATTGGCCACGCATGCACACTTTGCACATGTATACCAATATCGGCATACCAATACTTAACACGATCAATAATGGTATAGGTTTTCATAGGTAAATATGTTAATGAAATAATGAATGTTAAGTTAACATATTCATTAATGATAGGTGAACACTATAATACGTAAGTGATCAAGTGTCGTAAATTAGAATAATCCTGAGAAAGTTGTCGTGTGTAGACTTAAACATTGTTCATTTACATTAACAAAAATTTCAGGGTTGTTTAAACCTCTAAGGGTGCTTTGATTATGAATCTAGAGATAACATGCTCATGACTATGATACTTGTCATTAAAAACAAACAACTATAAAATGTCTTTAATTATAATAATTATTAATGGTATTATTATTATTATTATTATTATGATTATTAAGATCTTGTGTTAAACATAGTCAATTAATTAAATAAACAATTATTATTATTATTGTTATTATTACGCTCTTGTGGTAAATGTAGTCAATTGTTCAATTAAACCCAAGTGGAAATAACTCGAGTAAAATAATTATTAATCAAATACACCAAATGATTCTGTGTAGGTTAAAAATGTATATTGAACTATGGAATATGACCATAAGGATATGACATGATTGATTTTATAATAATACTTATTAATATGATTACTAACATTGGATTCCGGGTCAAGTAAAACAACTAAGATACTCACGTGTACACAAGATAATTACTAAATTTTTATTTTATTCAACATAATAGGACTAGCTATTAAACTTCCATCCCGTGAGGGACCAATGGTGAACATTCCAAGAATTAATAAATGCCAGAAAACCAACTTATTCAATTCAACTTAAATAACCTTAACTATTTGGATGCTCGAGATAAGGACAATTGAATGAATAAATGTATATTCATGATTATAATAATTTACTAGCATCGAAAACTGAAAGAGGTAGGTGAATGAAGTTTTTTGAGGGAAAGGCGGTGGAGCAAGGTGGAAGAAAGTAGGAGGAAAATCAGTATTTAAGGGAGGTATCAAAGAGATATGGGGGAGGATTTTTTTGGGGAAATTAGACTCTGCATCAGTGGAAAATGACTGAGGAAAAACTTGAGGAGGGGGATAACTCAAGGATGAGAATATCTGGAAATGATGGAGAAATGGGTGGAAATGAAGAAAGATATAGAATGGAAAGGAAGCTGCTCTCAGTATTATTGGTCTGTGGGTTCGGGGGCTAGGAAACCCATGGGTTTCCTAGGGCCAGCACATGATGAGAACTGGTCGGCAGGGTGGCACATCATTTTGTTAATAAATGCTTGGATGGAAAGCTGAAGGGTGAAGGAGCCTACAAGGTCTACAGCAAACTATTGGATCTACTACAACCACTGGTTCCAGGTATTTAAATTCGAGGTATTTAGATACTAAATTCCTGCATGGTATTATTGTCTAATTTACAAAAATTCATGAAGTGTATCAAACATGTACAGCTCAAATTTCTACATTAATATGTTTACAGTTCATATTTATACATTAATATGTTTATAAAACTAATAAAACATACATGGATATAAACCTGTAATATGATTAAAATGTCTTGATTTTGTTAAAAACTAACTCAGAATGATCTTAAGATAGAGAACATCACAGAGAAATGGACCGAGTGCTCTACCCGTTAGGCAGAGCACTACAGATGGTATCAGAGCCCTAGGTTCTAAATTTGGAACCTAAAGGGGCCCTCTAAGAGAAAAATAAACATTATATGGAAGATAAATCAAAACTAAAATTTTACACATTGTAAAATAAATAAATTGACGTATATTGTTTCTGTAAATTGAAGATGTATTACACAAGTAGAAATAGGTTCTAAGTTACAATGCATAGAATGAGTGAATATTTTGAGGACAAAATTATCCTAAAGACCATAAGCTGAATGCTAGTAGCATACCCAGCATTCCCTTCTGTGTAGAACCCTCTTCTTTCATAACCTGAATCAAAAAAAAAATTTACCTGCAAAAACAAAAAAAACAAAAGGGCATTACATAAAAGTGGGATGAAATGAATGCTTGAAAATCATTATAAAATAATTGTCAAGATCTGTAAATAGATTCAAAGTTCAACATGTCGTGGGTGTAGAATGCATAAGAGAGGGTTCTCTCACTGTGGTCGACTAAATAAATAATAAAGTTTATAAGTATTTAGATTTAGGTTGCATAATAGATGTATTCTTTCCAGTCTAGACTCCAATGGCAGTATAGAAGTATTTAGATTTAAGTAGCAAAAATGTTATATTCCATTCAATCTATAATTTAATGGCAGTTTTCTATATATTGAAAAGAAAAGAAAAAGAATGTAATTGTATATCTAGGTCTTGTAGGAAAAAGAGTCATACGTGGAGAAGTACATACACAGTATCTGTAGTGTCATTTCCCTATGTCGTGATCCTGTAAGCGATGTCTCCAGCCAAAGATCCTCCTGCACCTTCGAAGTAACTCATTTCTCTATTCAAAACCCTCTGAAATACATAGCCCCTTATCTCATATGTTACATTTAATGCCGCCTCCCACAGCAATATTTGATGAGAATACTGTGCGACCGACCTTGAAAGAACCATTGCCATAGTCAAAGAAGCTTTCTTCGTCAAATTTCTCAAATCCCCCGCTTCCAAAAGACCGGAAAGCTTGCCAATGCGTGGCACTGCAAGATAAAGGCTTCCAACAGAGATCATAGCACAAATCTAGGCCTTCAAAAATTGGTTTACGCTGCCTTTCGATGAAGGGTTTTATAAATTTATAAGTTCGACTCAGGGGCAATGTGAGGGTTAATGATTCGAATGGGGAATTAGTTGTTCCGGACTTGAACGAATTATGTTTCTTGGGAATTTTCGAATCCTTGACATCGCCATCATGCGATGGGAAACACTTGGGTTTCCCTATATAGTTGAGGGTGGGAGTCGAACCCTTGACCTGTGAGGAGAGTGAGCTTAGATAACTGGTGTTTCTATGCACGAATCGAGATAAAAAGTGATTTGATTCTATTCTAATGTTTAAACGGCATGGATGTGTATGCGTGAGGGCTTCCTGGATGCTGAATCTGTGGTTGAATTTCGGCATCCGAGATGAATGGATGGATATTTGAACTTCCATGACAATTTGCACCTATTAGGTAGATATGCACAGTGGACGGAGCCTCCATGGTTTGATCCCGAGACATGCCGTTGGAAACATGCCATGTTCATTGTTGTCGACAGACACCTGCTCCAACAATGAAAAATTGGAAGATGGTTTCCATAATGTCACCTGGTGTAAACGAGACCCTTTTCCATGGAACATAGCTTGAGTTGCAGGTTGCAGAGCTCCTCCTCCATCCAGACATGATTGAAAAAAAAAATGAGAGATTGGCATGCGGGCGCGGAAGAGAAAATTTAAGCATTCCCTAGAAACCCATTTAATAATGGAAAAACAAATAATAACAATAAGGATAATAAACAATATGTTAATAAAATGAACATTCTAGGTTTGTTCTGGAGATGGTAGTCCATAGGAATTTGCTCCATTTGGGTAGCATGCATGCCGTCGATAGGGTTTTGTTCCATCTGGGCCACATAGAATGATTTTAGCTGCCATCTGGGAAGCATACAAGTAGGGGCATGAAAATGTGCACGTGGATGGATTATGGAAGCGCTTATCCACTTTGGATGATTTGACCATGATAAATAAAGATGTTACTCTTTATTAGCTTTACAAGTGGCTCTAGAAATGGGTGGTGGTGGAAGGACCAGTCCGTTCAAATGGTGTTATTTGTGCATAATTTAAATTTTAAATTATATATATATATATATATATATTCATATATTATAAAAGTTAAAATGTTTTAATTTAATTGAAAACCCAGACTTAATTTGCGTAGATATTTATGAACCCTTTTGTCTCTTCATCTATGCTCGCCCGATCAGAAAATGCTACTGATATCAAAACACCCGTCAGATAATCCCCAGGCGACTCCGTCCCTTAGGAATATAAATGAACCTAATATTTCATTGAGCTTGGGCAACCTCCAATAAATAGTCGAGGGCATAAACAACCAACACATAGAGTATGGGGAAAGGGGGTAGCCTTGTAGAGTAAGGAAGGCAGCATCAATACTAGCGAGGCGAGCTATTTCCCAATCACCCCAGCATAGTGGTAGCAGGGCAGTAACCATAGCGTGATCTTTTATTTCCAGCGGGTGGTTGCTTACGATAATAGAGCTGCCTTTGTCAACAACAATTAAGTAGTGTTATTTTTATTTGGTCCCTATTGTGTTCTTATGGTTCTAGTTTCTTCTTATTGTTCCATAATAGCTGAACTCACTGAACCCTGAATGATATCTGGGAAACTATTCAAATCAACACCTTAAGGGATGACTTGCTCAGGTTTGAAAGGAGTTTTAAGGGCCTTCCCGCTAAGGAATAGACTGAATTACCTTCTCGGCCATAAATATACTCCGTACAGGGGCTGAAATAAGAGCCCTTTCAATTTCCCTATAAGTCCATTCAATGACAAAAGCATAGTTAGTTCTTCACATGTCCTGTATCTAGCCACCTGGCCAAAATATGCCCTATGAATATGGATTGGATGGATCCTTCTGTTAGGACCCAGCGATATAACCGTTCCAGTCCTCCCTAGGGTTCATCAAACATTTCCAAAATTGAGGAACTCGCTAGTAGCCTCTTTGAGATTGATCTTTCGGTCCCTAGCATGAGCCCGAGATCGCACTTTAAAAAGTAAGTAGTTCTTCTCTTCAGCTTGATAAGACAATCGTAACTCCATCTGTATAGCGCTTGAGATAGAATATTCACTCCAATGGACTACTCTAAGAAGCTTTCTATCTGCTGGACCAAGGCAATACCTTAAACCTCTGCGAAATGGTAAATTAAAGAACAAAAGTTGGCATCAGAATATTATATAATAGAGAGTAGTATTAGCGTACCTTAGTTTGCAGACCAACAGAGGGCACTATGCCTGGGAAGTCTTTTTCTACCCACAAGTAGTAGTATCACCATCAATCCTAGTGTGCCTTGGTGTTGTTATTATACTAGATTGAACTGTTGTTTGGGTGATTGTACCCACGAGTGTTCAGATTTCACACTATATGCAATCACAATAAATAAATAAATAAATAAAAGATAATATATATATATATATATATATATGTAAATATATATAATTATGCTTTAGCCAAATCATTAATCACAAAACGAAAAAGATATATAATAACCTTCAACTTTTAGGAAATAAATATACTATGCAACTAGCAATATAATAATGAATTAATTATACTTAAAATCAAATAATTGTTTATACTTGTTATTATTGTATATAAAGTTTAAATTGAATAAAAATGCACCATCCTTTTATTGATTAGTGCAGACAAGTGTGGTTCAATCAACAGTCCATTATATAGATATAAATTGTAGGATATCTGTGGACATTATGTATGATAATAGGAATATAAATTGGAGTATATATCTGGATATTATGTATGATAATTAATAAATAAGATATTGGAATTTTAATTTTATATATCACGGAATGGATTGAACTTTTAATTCAATACATCACCGAATGGATGAAATTGAATGGATTGAAATTTTAATTATAGTATGAGAATTGGAGTTGCATAAAAATATCTATGTATACAAATATTCTTAATTCATGAGAAATTAATAATTATCAACTTATCTTACATTTTACAAAATGTGAATATTACAAGGAAAGTGATTATGAAAATCTAGGGTCCACTCACTAAAATGTTTTAATTTAATTATTTCATATTATTAAAATGTTTTAAATTGATTATTTAAAACTATTTGAAAATTTTAAATTTAATTAATTGAAACTATTAAACTATTATAATTTGATTATTATGAATTACTAAAATGTTTAATTTAATTATTTGAAACAACTAAAATGTTTTTATTATTATTATTTGAAATTATCATAATGTTATTCACATTTAACTATTAAAATATTTAGGACAAGATAATGAGGAGGCCTTCATGTTCATTAACTAAGTTGCTTATTTAGTATAAATTAAACTCTTTATAATTAAGATCATTGGTATAATTAAAGATAATTGTTGATCGTTAAGTTTCTAGATAAATTAATAACATTAATTGAGATTTCTTAGGAAGTATAATCAATATGTTAAATATTAATAAGAAGAGATTAAAGTTAAGATAAGTTATGGTTGATGAGAGTAAAAATTTGTTACAAGATCTAAATGGAAAGCATCGGGTAGGTTAACCCCATTATTCGACTATTAAGAAAACTTAGTGAGGAGAAAACACTAAAGGAGATAAACATGTGTTTTTGTGTTACTATGGCTAGTAGGCATGTTTGATCACTTTTTACGAAGATTGTAATAGGATTCTATTTCGCCTATAATAACATCATTTCCAACTTAAATTATGATAAAATTGTCACCTAACAATGTTTATAGACAAGAGAATCACAAAACCTTATGTTAAATAAATTGTTTATGACTTTAACGTGTGGAATATCCATGAACTTGTGGAAGTGTCTTTCACATCACCAATGGAGAATTGAATCTCTAAATGAATTATAATACCATAGATAGGATTGGATAGAGGTGGGGATACAAGCTAGTAAACTATTCATACTTTAGTTGATAACAGGTAATATGTATAAAGTGAGGACGAGTGGTATGGTTGGTGTAAGTATACTGAAGATGAAGATGAATATACAAATGTTGGAGAAAGGATATGATGATGTATAGATGAGCTCATGGGGTTAGCATTGTTTAGCATACCACGAAGCTAATAGGTTATGGTAGGGTGTAGGTTGTAACTTTATTTGGTGTGAAAGTAATAATGGTAATCAATCTCGAATAAAGGTATAATGAGTGAACCTATACTCGCCGAGCATAAACAATATTGTAAGTTAACACATTAAGATATTAGGAGGTAAGACCTAATAAATAGATGAGGGACACTAAACGTGAAAGACAAGGTATAGAGAAGAGATTTTATAAGGAATGCTATGTCTATATAAATAAAAGATTTAGGGTTGCTAATATTGAGTGATAGGTGTGCTAATGTAATCTCGTAATTAAAAAGGGATTG
>LPNX010859993.1:38019-153658 GCA_001517045.1 Pseudotsuga menziesii
TGACTAAAAGGTGTGAAACTGATGATGATATCAATGGGTAAATATACGTGATAACTAAAGTAGATTGAAAACAATATGTTTTTTTTGTGATCATAAGTTGTATAAATTAGAGAGAGATTCAATAAATAATTCAATTCCTAAACAAGCCCTATATAAAAATAATAATCATTTAATAATAATAAAACGAAAAATCAAAATAAATGAAATTTGGGCAATAACATATTCTTATGAATCACAATAACAACAAGACTATAGAACACTTTATAAATTGTTGTTGATAAGATTCTAGTAGGGTATAATGAACCTTGATGCATGTTACAAATGGGGATCCTCGAGGAGGTCATAAGTAGTTACTAGGATATGTTTTTTTAGATAAAAATTTAAGAGCATATATTAGGTGATAAAAGAAGTAAAATAGTAAAATGACATCGACAGGTTGATCAAGTAAAGGTCCAAGTGAGACTACCATAACTAATGAATTCCAGTAGTAAGACACCTATATTATGCATAATAATATATTCTTATAGTCATGCATAACAATAACTTCGAGACGAAGTTTCCTGAAGGGTGAGTATATGTAATGCCCATATTTGACTAGACATATCGACATGTTGCATTCTATTTTCTTAGTAAATGTTGGACTCAGTTCGACTAAGTAAACCATATTTATGACATAATAGATGTTGCTACTATGTCTAAGATGTTACTATGCTTATGTTGATACATTGATTGTGATGATTATGATTATGTTTGTGAGGTTACTATGTTATAGTTATCATGATATTCCTTTGTTCATAAAGACAGTATATGTTTAATTGTCATCATGGATAAATGTAATATATATATGATGTGGTACATGGATATCGACCCATGATGTGATCAATTTAATGATTTATACAATGAAAGGAAATGTTGTTGATAATATGCACCAATTGATGATTGAATGGAAATATTATTATGAATGTATGTTTTCAAAGTACTAATCTGCAGGACACATGGGCTATGTAATAAATGGATACTTTATATGAAGTGTGGTATAGTACCTATTTCTGCAGAAGAGCCTTGATTACCAAAATTGATGATATGATGACACAGGCCAATAATATCGATAGCAGCAAAGTATGTTTTTGATAGGGTATATATACCCAGGATGTTGAGAGGGATGGATGTGTTCCACCCTATGTTTTTATGATACCCGAGGTCGTGGGAGGGCCATGATGAGACACGCTCCCCATGTGGTTGTGATGACGACGGTCTGATGCCTACTAGGAGAGGCTAGGTCCACTGTTCAGCCGACACTATCACTCTCAGGTTCTTATGTGGTCAGGTCGATGAAGCCGACATCCACTTCTATACTAGCAGAGGAAGGATAGGGAGGGTGCGGACGTAGGTTAGGATGGGAGGATGTTATAGCTAGTACTGTGTTGGGTCAGGGGGGATATACGACACCAAGATTAGTAGTAGTAGGTGTCTCTTCCTTGAAAATAATTGATTGAGTAATGAATCTAAAAATATAACGATGTTATAACTTAATTCATTAATAATTAATGATTGATGATGCTAAAAAGATTACATGTTTGTATGTTAATTCGGTTAGGTCTTTGCGATTGTTATGTCTTGTATCCATGAATTTCCTATCTATGTGAATCATTATTATTTTGTTATTATTATTATTATTATTATTATTATTATTATATATATATGATATATGATGTTTTCTTATAGTATGTGTATGATCTATGCATGCACTGACCACGCATGCACACTTTGCACATGTATACCAATATCGGCATACCAATACTTAACACGATCATTAATGGTATAGGTTTTCATAGGTAAAGATGTTAATGAAATAATGAATGTTAAGTTAACATATTCATTAATGATAGGTGAACACTGTAATACGTAAGTGATCAAGTGTCATAAATTAGAATAATCCTCAGAAACTTGTCGTGTGTAGACTTCAACATTGTTCATTTACATTAACAAAATTTTCAGGGTTGTTTAAACCCCTAAGGGTGCTTTGATTATGAATCTAGAGATAACATGCTCATGACTATGATACTTATGATTAAAAACAAACAACTATAAAATGTCTTTAATTATAATTATTATTAATGGTATTATTATTATTATTATTATTATTATTATTATTATTAATAGTGCCTCTTGTGGTAAACATAACCAATAGTTTAATTAGACAATTATTTCAATTATTATTATGATGATGATTAAGATCTTGTGTTAAACATAGTTAATTAATTAATTAAACAATTATTATTGTTGTTGTTGTTATTATTACACTCTTGTGGTAAATGTAGTCAATTGTTCAATTAAACCCAAGTGGAAATAACTCGAGTAAAATAATTATTAATCAAATACACCAAATGATTTTGTGTGGGTTAAACATGTATATTGAACTATGGAATATGACCATCAAGATATGACATGATTGATTTTATAATAATACTTATTAATATGATTACTAACATCGGATTCCGGATCAAGTAAAACAACTAAGATACTCACGTGTACACAAGATAATTACTAAATTATTATTTTATTCAACATAATAGGACTAGCTATTAAACCGCCATCCCGTGAGGGACCAATGGTGAACATTCCAAGAATTAATAAATGCCAGACAACCAACTTATTCAATTCAACTTAAATAACCTTAACTATTCGTATGTTCGAGATAAGGACAATTGAATGAATAAATGTATATTCATGATTATAATAATTTACTAGCATCGAAAACTGAAAGAGGTAGGTGAATGAAGTGTTTTGAGGGAAAGGCGGTGGAGCAAGGTGGAATAAAGTAGGAGGAAAACGAGTATTTAGGGGAAGTATCAAAGAGAGATCGGGGAGGATTTTTTTTGGGGAAATTAGACTCTGCATCAGTGGAAAATGACTGAGGAAAAACTTGAGGAGGGGGATAAATCAAGGACGAGGATATTTGGAAATGATGGAGAAATGGGTGGAAACGAAGAAAGATATAGAATGGAAAGGAAGCTGACCTTGGTATTATTGGTCTGTGGGCTCGGGTGCTAGGAAACCCATGGGTTTCCTAGGGCCAGCACATGATGAGAGCTGGTCGGCAGGGTGGCACATCATTTTGTTAATAAAAGCTTGGATGGAAAGCTGAAGGGTGAAGGAGCCTACAAGTTCTACAACAAACTCTTGGATCTACTACAACTGCTGGTTCCAGGTATTTAGATACTAAATTCCTGCATGGTATTATTGTCTAATTTACAAAAAATCATGAAGTTTATCAAACATGTATAGCTCATATTTCTACATTAATATGTTTACAGTTCATATTTCTACATTAATATGTTTATAAACTAATAAAGCATACATGGATATAAACCTGAAATATGATTAAAATGTCTTGATTTTGTTAAAAACTAACTTAGAATGATCTTAAGATAGAGAACATCACAGAGAAATGGACCGAGTGCTCTACCCGTTAGGCAGAGCACTACAATTGGTCATGGTAGTTTTTATAATTTCCTCTAATTTTATATTACATACTGTAAAACTAGATTTTTAGCATTAAGTTTCATTGTATTTTATACCAGCTTCCATTCTCACAAAATACATAGAACTTTTATCAACAAATGTTTAAGAAATAGAGCTTTGTATCTTTTTTATTGTGAGTCCCAACTCATGGTTTGTTTTTGTTGTGTTATTATGAAATTTCTGTTGTAAAAAAACAATACTATTCTATTGTTACTCATTTGTATTCATTTTATTTAAAGATAAATAAATTAACATTTTTATTTTATATGGAAATAGATAGCGAGAAGAGAGATCATAGTTTTAGCAAACAAAAACATCGGAGAGTATCATGTGGTACATACTAAAAAGAAAACTAAGAAAGATGTATAATGCATATTCATTACAGAAATATGAAGTATTGGAGATAGGTAATCATAATCCCCACACACACATAAATGCTACAAAGTAGTGCATGAAAATCAGAGTATTATAATGTGCATAAATAATGCAAGATCGAGAGATAATCTACTTGCTTAAACCAGATGTTAGCTATACCAAAAGAAACAAAAATGAGTTGTATATTATGCCTGTATGTGGAGATAATATTACTAAGCTATGAAGTCATTTATGACGGAATCCTAAAGAATTCATATTTTTACACATGCATCCATAGCCTCATTTTCAATAAAATTTATGTAAATGATGTAGATATGTTAGTATGGATTCTTAGTGTGGAGTTCAAGGCTAAAACCCAACGAGTCAATATATATATATAGAGAGAGAGAGAGAGACCAACCCCATAGTTGGCTTATCATGCCAATTCGAAATGTGTGTAAATATTATGTTGGAAATTAATAAAATGGTCCAAGATGACTGTGTAAAGAGCACTAGAGGGGCTATGATTCCACCCGAGGGGAACAGGAAAGGGGTCCTATTGGGAAACTAAATCTGATGTTGCTAAGTGTCAACCTTAGAACCCATCTAGAATATTTTATGTGCTTTAAAAGAGTCAATTACTTCATCTTGACTATTAATCCCAACCATTGATTGCATGTGGGAGGTTGGTGGGAAAAGCCAGTTCATATAGTTATTGAAGCATGGGGGTTGTGGCAACTATGTCATCCATCAATAGTCATTTTATTCTATGGTTAGAAGCTATGTCAGTTGTATTTTCACCATCATATCATATCCCTTGGACTCAACACTCTTTTGATCATTCTCTCATGCATGTCTCTACACTACCTAGAGTTTTTCCACTGTTGTTCATGACCATTACTAGAATGTGCATAACTCATAAATTTGAATTTGGAGAGAGATGGATTTTTGAAGGTAAAATAGATGGCTATAGGTGAGTATAGTGGTTGGGCGAGCTAGGAACCCTTACCCTTTGAGTTCTGATACTTTTGGGGTGATTGAGAAGCCATAATTTATGCTATGGGTGGTTCTCCAACAACATATAGTAGATTGACTCTTACTGCACACACTGGTAAGAATTGTAAGGGTTGGATTTCCCGAGGGAACAATGGATTAGTGAAGGGAAATTCCCTCATTGTGTTGTGTGGGGTATTTGGAATGAGTGTCATGGTTGTGAAGGATGAGTGAGATCTCTACAGAGCTATGCATGCCTTTTTGGATAAGCATAGAGAGCATAACATGTTGTGGGTTGAGTGAGAGAATCATGTAGGTGTTTCCTTCAACCTAGTGGCCTCATATCTCATCTTGGGGGTGGAATCTTAGCAGAAAGAGTGTATACTGGACAAATTTCATATGCTTGGGTGGGAAATCTCTCTCACACAACCAATTGTTAGAAAAATAGGATCGAAGAGCAATAACAATAAACAATAAAAAAATATACAAATATTAAAACACATTACAAGAGAGACAAAGATATACTGTGGTTCAACGAATATGGGTTATTTCCACACATAAATTTTTGATCCTTTATTATTATACGATCTTTCAAAATGAAGGGATATAACCTGCAACAACCCCGTTTCACTTCCTCTTCACTCTCTCACAACCTCTCTCACACAATCACAAAGATTTTTTTACAATGCTACAATACAATACACATATGTATTATAATGCTTTCCTTTTATAGGGGAATTACCATGGGAAAATACCATAGGTCACCCAATACCTTGGGCTCGTAAACTATTGGCCAACAAACATCCCAAAAATTTCTTTCAATGGTTTCTCCCATGAACCTCATTTCTTGGGGGTGCTAGCCCTCAGACCCCGGCACCCCCCTGCTGGGATGAGTGTATAGTAAAACTGGGGTACAAACACGGTTGAATAATAGCATCTTTGAAACTAGAAGATTAGGCTCCATAACCAACAATCTCCCACTTGGAGACTGATCACAAAAACTCCACCACTGCCATACTTGTTGGACTATGCTCCAATCCTTTGACTTTGAAAGTTTCTCTTCTTCACCTTCATGCTTGAAGGCCAACTAAAACTGAGAAGGAACTCATTTTCTCTCTGGTTACTACCTTTGTCAACATGTTTGTAGGATTCTCGCTAGTATGTATCTTTTCCAACTTTAACAGTTCATCTTCCATAACAGATCTTATAAAATGGTACTTGAACTATATATGTTTAGTGTTCAAATGAAAAGACGAGTTCTTTGCAAGATGAATGACATTCTGGTTGTAACTGTACAACCTGCTATTCTACTTCTTCTTACCCAATTCCTCCATGAACCTCAGCAACCAAATCATCTCTTTACTAGCCTCTATAGAAACAACATACTCTGCTTTCGTTGTTGAAAGTGCAACAACCTTTTGCATTTTTGAAATCCAACTCACTGTTGTTCCACCTAGAGTAAAAAAATACCATGTGGTGCTCCTCCTATTTTCTTTATCACCTTCCATATCTACATCAACATATCCCTATAGAACAATTTCTAAACTTCCAAAACACAATGCATGAGAACTGGTACCTGTCAAATACCCGAGAATCCACTGTACTTCCCTTCCATGCTCTTTACCTGAATTGTTCATATACATGTTCACAAATCCCATTGCATGTGCGATATCTGGCCTTGTGCACAGCATGGCCTACATCAAGCTTCCAAATACTAATGAATAGGGAACCTTAGACATGTATTATATATCTTCATGTGTCTTCAGACACATATACTTACTTAGTTTGAAATGACTAGCAAAAGGTGTACTAACTAGTTTTTCATTATGCATTCTAAACCTCTCCAATACATTTTTTATGTACTCATCTTGAGGAAATGCCAATTTGTGATTTTTCCCATCTCTTGTTATTCTCATACCAGGGATTTATTTTGCAACACCCAAATCCTTCATCGCAAATGATTTATCTAGTTTCCTTTTGAGCACATTTATATCCTACATGTTAGAGCATGCAACAGGCATGTTGTCCACATACAATAACAACCTAATATATATTCCATTATCTAGCCTCGTGAAATAAACACAGTGGTCAGAATGGCATCTACTATAACCCTTTTTTGTCATAAACTTATCAAATTTTAAATACCACTGTCTTGGATCTTGCTTCAGGCCATACAAGATCTTCAACCTGCAAACCAAATTATCCTTCCCTTTGACCTCATACCCTTGTGGATGCATATAAATTTCCATGGAGAAAGGTTGTTTTTACTTCTAATTTTTCAAGATGCAAATATTCTACTAGCACTCGACTTAAACTAGTCCTAAGTGAAGTCATTTTAACAACAGAAGAAAATATTTCATTAAAGTCTATACCTTTATTTTGTGCAAACCCCTTTACAAAAAGTATATGCTTGTACCTCTTCTTGCTTCCTTATTATTCCTTCAACTTGTAAACCCATTTATTGTGCAATGCTCTTTTTCCTATAGGAAAATCAACCAAATCCAAAGTCCAGTTTCTTACCAATGAGTCCATCTCCTCATTCATGCCCTGCTCACACTTCTTTTTGTCAAGGTTTGAGAAAATGTGAAGATACTTGAATTGTAAAACTGTGGTTAAACAAATCCAGTGCATGTAGATATCGTAAAACAATTCAAACACAAAAATAATTCAATCCATAAGACACATGATGTACCCCAGGGAGCCCTCGAAAATCCAGAGGATGAAAAACCCAACAAACAATCATTTGAGTATGATAGATAATGCCAGTGAATGATTTTACAACACTTTCATATTTCTTGACATGAGATATCTAAGCATCAATAGAGAATAGACATCATACAAAATATTGTCACAACCTTGCCAAGTGCATAACACTCTAATAACAAGCTTATTCTTTCATACAATGAAGGTAGCGAATGGTTGCATGCCTTTTGGGCACTATGAACACTATACACACTGTGTGCACTCTTCACATGTTACCTACTATGCCTTCCTTGACGTGGTTTCAAGTTTTCACCTCGTAATTATCTCCCACACTGAAGATATGCGTCCTTCATTAATTCACTGTTGTTAACTGCCTCTAACTAAATGTAACTGAATTGAACTGAATTGAATTGAATTGAACTGAATTGAACTGAATTGAACTAAATATAATGAACTGAACTGAATTGAATTGAACTAAACTGAATAGAACTAAATTTCATATGATTAACTAATTACTTGACCATTAGTTAGGAGTTTAACTGAATGTATTAAGCACTTCACAATCAATTTCATCTTCAACAAACACTTTGCATAAATCAAGGAGTAGATTCCTTAATTAACAGAAATGTGTTTCCATAAATTAGACTTAATGGATGTCTTTGCAATTTGAGTTCACTGGAGGCCTGACATAGGAAATTTGAATATTTACTCTATATCTATGCTCATGTCTTATTTTTCATTAATTAATTATGTATGGTCCACGAGTGTTTAATTAATTAATCATCTTTATCATATAACACTCCGAATAATTGTTTCCAACCTATGATCATATGTATTATCCTGGGTCATATAGTCATATGCTAAAGTAAATCACTCTAGGGGTAGCTAATCCCTAAAGGAGACTTATAACACCTGGTGACCATGACTAGCCATACATCACATAGTATATCCTCATGACATGATACAACACAAGCCACATCTTCTTGATACAAGACCAGTTTTAATACAACACAAGACTGTTGAACTTAGTACAACATAAGTTCCAGACTTGATACGACACAAGTCTCTGACCTTGATACAACACAAGGTCCTGATATTAATACAACATAAGATCCCGATATTAATATAAGATAAGATCATAGTACATGCATCTCTCATACCCTCAACAACTTAGCTTGATACAACAAAAGCTCTTAACTTAATACAACATAAGTTCTAGACTTGATACAACAGAAGTCTCATGAAACGGTTTCTAAACTACAACATAAGTTCCAGACTTCATACAACACAAGTATCATAGAGAATGGCTCTTGATGCTGTAAATTTAACACTTTATAGTTTCCACCTACATTTCCTCTTCATAACATTTTGGTTCACTAGAATCAATCATCAATAAATAATATCGTAAATGAGTGAATCATTTAGGGTTTCTACTTAACCTGGTAGATCTTATTACACTTATAGGCATTTGAGGAACTGGTTGATCTTTATTTTCTGGTACCTTTGGAACTTTATTTTATTTTATTTCATTAATCACTATGTACTCTTTGTTTTTCTTTTCATATTTCTTTCCTTGTAGCTGATTTTTGTACATACCATTTTCATTGAATACTACATCTCTACTCCTATTGATTTTGTTATTTTCATAATCCCATAAGCGATAACCAAAATCATCAATCCCGTCTCCAATAAAGGTACATTTCTTGGATCTAACCTCAAGCTTTGTTCTATTTTCTTTATCAATATGGACAAATGCTTCACAACCAAAAGTTCTAAGAAATGAGTAGTTTACCTTTTTACATGTCCATTCCTCCTCTGGAATTCCACCATCCAAAGCGCTTGAATGCCCTATGTTTATTAAGTAAACAATAGTATCTATGACACCAACCCCAAATTGTAAGGGAAACCCTGCATGCAATCTCATACACCTTGCACGCTCCATGATCATCCTATCCATCCTTTCTGACACACCATTTTATTGTGCTGTTCCTAGGATTGTCCTCTCTATACGAATCCCATTGTATGAATAATAACTATCAAACTCCTTGCTGATGTATTCAATTCCATTCTAGATCCGAGACATTTCAAATTTTTTCCTATCTCATCCTCAACCAAATATTTCTACTTCTTAAAAGTAGCAAATGCATCAAATTTATTTCTAATGCAATAAACCCAAGTTTTTCTAGTTACATCATCAATAAAACTAACACAATAACAAGATATCTGGAGAGATTTTACCTGAGCCAATCCCCATACATCTGTATGCATAAGATCTAACTTTTCACTCTTCTTCTGTTTCCCAACCCTCATAAATCTAACTCTCTTTTGTTTTCCATAAACACAGTTCTCACAGAATTCTGAACTTACATACATTAGATCTGAAAGCAATTTCCTTGAGTGAAGAATCTGCATCCCCTTCTCACTCATGTTTCCAAGCCTATGATGCCACAATGCTACACTTGTTTCTGTGGAAGCTATAGAGATATAATAATCATTATTATGAGTACATAAATACAACATACCTATCCTATCTACTTTTTCTATTACCAGTGCTCCTTTAGTGATCTTCCACCACATTTTTCCAAACGCAAACAAACAACTGTTATCTCCCAACTTCCCTCTCTATATCATACTTATTTTCATAGTAGGAATATGCCTTACATCTTTTATCAGCCATTCATTTCCATTATTTAACTTAATCCATACCTCACCCATTCCAACAATTTTACATTGTTCATCATCCCCCAATTAAACATGTCCAAAATCACCTAGAACATAATCATGATGGGATGTAGCAAGACATGAATCTCTTGAATATACTACCTAGTGATCACTAGTATTATCTAATGCAATATTCAAATAATCTTGTAACACATCACATGCTACATTTGCTTCCTGAGTAGTCTCTTGATGCCCGTCTCCTTTCTTCTTTGGAGCTTTTCAATATTTCTTCATATTTCCTCTCTTACCATAGTTCCAACACTCTATCTTTCCCATTCTGGACTTGGATATGCCATTTCTAGAATTTCTATGATTACCTGGGCTCTTTCCTCTCTCCCTTTGTCTTCCCCTTCTCTCCATGGTCAATGCATTACCTGATGTCTCACATGTTCCTTTTATTCGCATTTCCTCGTTAAGAATAACACCAACAACATGATGAAATTTAAGAGTGTTTGAACCAGGGAAAGAGTTACTTACAAGCATTACCAAGCCATTCCATCTTTCTAGCAATGAGCATAGGATTAGAAGCGCCCTAAACTCATCATCAAATCTCACTTTTACCAAACTTAGCTCACTAGTAATCATATGAAATTGATTTAATTGATCAACAATAGATCCACCTTCTGGCATACTCATATTAAATAAAGGATTCACTAAAAATACCTTGTTGGAAGCTGAGGGATTTTCATAGAGCTTAGCAAATTTTCTCATCACACCCTCTGTTGTATTTTCTTTCAAATATTGAAATCCAGCGATGAATCCATGTATAACCATATTGTTCCCAATTCCTTTCTGTCAAGAACCTCCCATTCTTCATCCTTCATAGACGTCGGTTGTTTTTTTTCCACTCAATGGTAGGTATAGATCATTCTAGTACAGATAGTCCTCCATTTTCATCTTCTACAACTAGTAGTTTTGGCCATTAAATTTATCGACCCTAAATTTTCCTTCTTCTTCCATTGGTCCCACTTGAACCAAGAACTCTTCTTTCTTGCGATTTTTCTAGCCAAATAGACATTTTGGATCTGATACCAATTGTTAGAAAAATAGGATCACCGATCAATAACAATAAACAATAAACATGATGCAAATATTAAAACACATTACAAGAGAGAGACAAATATAACATGGTTCACCCAAGATGGCCTACGTCCACACATAAATTTCGAGTCCTTTATTATTATAACATCTAGAAAAATGAATGGATACAACCTGCAAAAACCCTACTACACTTCCTCTTTACTCTCTCATAGTCTCTTTCACACAAACGCAATATTTTTTTATAATTCTACAACATAATACATAGTCGTATTATCACAATGCTTTCCTTTTATAGGGGAAGTACCATGGGAAAATACCACAGGTCACCCAATACCATGGGCATGTAAACTATTGAACAACAAACATCCCAAAAATTTCTTTCAAGGGATTTTCCCCTCGAACCCCCTTTCTCAGGGGTGCTTCCCCAGAATCCCTGTCAGGGGCCTGTTGGCCCCAACTCCCCCCTACTAGGACGAGTGCACAATAAAAATAGGGTACAAGCACGATTGAACAATAAAATCTATGAATATAGAAGATCAAGATCCAAAAACAACACCAATGGCTTAGATCTTCTTTGTTAAAGATAAGTATTCTCTTTTTTTGTTTGAATCTATAATGTTTATTTGATTCCTGTAATGATTATGCTTCTATGTGGATGATATGTGTGTGTGGATAAATTTTGTTTCCACTGTGTATTTTTCATTTACACATCTACACACATGTTCATGCTATCATTCCTTCATAATTATGGTTATGGGTCAAAGTTAGAATCCGATATTAGTGTAACGTCCCCTCATGTTGGTCGGATTGAGGGATGGGGATGTTACAATACACAATTCTACATGTAAATTTTTGTTAGCTATGGTATTTAATGAATTTACTAGTAATAGTGAACATATAAAAAAATACATATAATATAATCACACATGGTAAGGGAGGAAGAAAACATAACTAATAGAGAGAGCAGTAACAAGTATGTATTAACAGATAACCAAGAGTACAAAAGATGGTTCTATTCATTCTGCATCACCAAACTTGTATATACAATTTACATTATCTTATTCAGTGACATAATTTAAATTTATTGGTCAATTATCTAACCATATCGTCCAACTATCTGATTATTTGGTCAAGAGGACCTAGCCGATTGGCCAACTAGGATCCTCCAACATCTTCCCGACCCCAAATGTATTCTTCATCTCGAAGAAAAAAAGGAGACGTCAGGTACCCAAAATTTTGCTTAGAAGTAGTTGTAGTTATGCCAGTGGAGTGTAAGTGTCTCCTAGAGGAATCTCGTTGGCACAAGATTTAGCGATTGCTGGGGAAAAGAGGCCAAGTTGATCCTCAAATCCATTCCATTGAGACAAAATGGTTTTGATGTTTTCTTGCAAACTCAATAGTCGTGACAAATATATAAGTTTAATTGACAATGACTAGTTCAAGATCTTGGCCATATCCAGTCTGCATTCTTTTAACTAAGTTTCGACGACTCGCATGAGGTGGTATATCCTTGGGTTGAGTTGAATAATTTATTCATGTGCATTATTTCCTTGTTGTATCGATTGATATTCTTTTTTAAGGAGTTGGTCCTACCGTTGATGTTCCATGTGTATTGGTTAATCAAGCTTTTGAGTGGCATATAGATTAGTTGAATTCCTTTGGGTATATAACTAGGATAAAGTGGTTTGATGATTCTACATATCCATAGATAATTTTCCATAGTATGAGTACCAATTGTTTAGAATGAGGGATTCCCTTGTGGCATGTGGTTCACATTCCTTCAATTTGTTATCTTATTCCATAAATGATTTAAAATAACCTACGATAAAAAATAATGCTACCTCCTGTTGTTTCTTGACAATATGTTCATGGGTATGGTTATATTTTTCTAGTACTAATACAAAGAGGGATTTGATCTTGTCAAGAGGCTTGTTGGGTAACATTTCTAATAGCTTCCCTTGTCTTGACTATACTTGTTTTGTACACTTGATCAAAATTTCCTCCTGTTCTTTTTCAACTGCTTTGAGTAACTTAAACTTTCTACCCATCACTTACTTATTTCTTTAGTGGTGACTCGAATTATTTCATCAAGGACATCTTCCATCACTTTCTTAGGTGAATGTATGTCTATGCTCGATTGTTTCCCTGCTATTGAGTTGACTGCAAAAGGGATATTGGAAGTATTGTTGTTCTTTTTACTTTTCTTAGATGATTTCTTCTTTTCCTTAGTTAGGGTTGATTTTTTCTGATCTTTGGAGATAGTTGTGGTCAATACGAGAATATCAACAGACGATAGCAGGTTAGATGGAGGAGGTAGGGAGGCCAATATTAAGAGTGGTGACAAGGTTGGTATAGGAAATGATAGAGATAGTGACGAAGTTGGTATCGAGATAGTCAAAGAAGGGTTGGTTGTTGCTGGTAACATTACACGAGGTAGTGGAGGTGTCACCAACTGTGGACACTAGTACAAAATGGGTGATAAGTGACTAAAAAAATGATTGAAAATGGATGGTAAATGACTAAATTTGGTCACATGACCACTGGTCATAAACTAGCAGTCACTTATCACCCAACTAAATTGGTCATTTATCACTTAGTCATAAATTGCTTGAATTTATTCATGAGTTGGACATATATTTAGTCAATGATTTGATCATTAATGATCACTATTTGGTCATTAATCGTCATTATTTGGTCATTTATTTGATCATTAATTATTTTTATTTGGTCATTAATTATCGTTGTTTAGTAGTACTTATAGTCATTTATTGATATTAATTAGTCCTTTATTTAGTCATTGATTATTATTAGTTGGTCATTTATTTAGTCATTAATTGTTGTTAAATGACCATTTATTTAGTCATTGGTTTATATAGACAAGGCATGAAGTAATAGAACCCCCAACCTCCTTCCTATAAGGAAAGTGCTCTTCCATTGAGATAACACCCTTAAATAGAATCAAAGTTCACACTAAAATTATATCACTCTTAAAAACATTAACACAGTAAGATTCTAACAGTAACATAAAACATATCACAAACATCTCTTACAAACCTTGACACACTATCACAAAGGCTATCTATATGATATATAAGTGTGGCCTCTAGAATTCAATTTTTTTGATCTTTCATTTTGTCATACTTTAGAAACTTGGTCGATTTGGCCTTCAAAACATTGCATGCTCTAATTAGAGCAACCTTTTGTTTGATGGTGAACTCTTCCACTAAAACTATTAAACTACCAATCAAACTGAGTGGTTGTGATCCATAGAGGACTTTCATTAAGGTTTTTTTTTTTAATTCATAAATTCTTGATTCCATTGTACCCCAATTATAAGAAAAGTTGTGTCCCTAAGAATTATCAAGAATCATGAAAAGATATAAAACTTTTCTCAAAGCTTATGATGCTGAAAAATAATAATGGAGGTAGCCACCACTAGACCTTGATGCATGAAGCATCAAATGGAAACATATTTGAAAATAAATAATTCACAAACTTATGATAGGATGATCCACCTCAATAATAGTGAACACTCACAATTTAGAAGGAAAAAAACATGCCTTGACCTCTCTTACAATCCATATTACCGAAAATTTTATGACTGCTAAGACTGGGGGATGAGAAATATTATTCGCAAAAAGGTACAATCCCTTGATAGGTCAATATTAGAATCAATTCAATCAAGGTATCATCATAGTGTTCATATAGAATAATCAATCAACATTCCATAAACCCCCTTATTTAAAAAATCTAAACTTCTCATCAAATATTGGTGACATTTAATTGCAAGTTCCAAACCAAAATATTCTATGGTTCCTTTTATTTAAAAATTAGACTGTCTACAGCAATTCATTGTTATATGCTTGGATCTTTAAAAAAATATAGTTAATTCATTTTTTACTGTGGAAACCAATGACAATGCTACTCTACAAGGTTTTCTAGCAATTAATGTAAATATATTAGACAAACAACTCACAAAACCTCATGTAAGCACTTAAAATTAGAGGAAATTTCAACTCAAAACGGGCCTCCTAAAAGAATTAATAAAATAATAGTTAAAATAATAAAATAATATTTATTAATTTTGTAGGAATTTCGATCGAGAGAGCTCGTTGGATACGGAATTTAATTCCGCATCCAACGAGTACCCACTTGGCATACTTTTCACGGACCCCTCTACCCAAAAAACAGGAAATACTTGGAAAAATGTGATGATGACATCATCATCACGTTTTTCCAGGTATTTCTTATTTTTGGGGTAGTGGGTTATGTCAAAAGTATGTCGAACATCATCATCATGTTTTTCCAGGTATTTCTTGATTTTGGGTAGTGGGGTCCATCAAAAGTATGCCAAGTGGGTACTTGTTGGATGCAGAATTAGATTCCACATCCAACGAGCTCCCCTGATCGAAATTTGAGTAAACATATAGGGAGATATGTCGAAAATACAAACAAAAAAGTAGTTTTTATTTATGATACCTATCCCCAAATTTATATTAAAAAAGTGTTTACTACCTTTACAATATTTCAAATTTAAAGCAATTTTATTGGCTAACCCATGATGACATGGAATTTGATTAGAGTTAAAAGGCCCATTTTGAGTTTAAATTTCCTCTAATAATTACTAATTATTTTAAACTTTACACCATCCTTCTCTATATATGTATTTTACTAGAAAACAAATGAATGAACATGCACTTTGAACCATTCTTCAATATTGGCCTTCAATGATTTCTACCATATATCCACTATAAATTTGTTAAGAACCTAGCAAAAAAAACCATGTTCTTTTCTCTTTTATAAACTCATGTCTAAAAAAATGTCAAACAAGATAGTCTAAAGTAGTCTATTAAGTTTGTATTTCCAACCTTCCAAAGGAAATGGTTCTCACTTGAGGCATGTATGATTAAATTGTTGATTATTTATTAAAAATAATATTGGAGATTAGTGAAAAATTATGATTTTTGTCTTATCAATTAGTCACAATCATCTAAGTAAAAAAATACCTCATGTGTATAATGACTACATTATTGAGATACATGAAAGCAACAAATACTTGAGCAAAACATACAAGAAATATCACTGTATTAATCAAATAAACAAATATAGCTAGCTTACATGCAAATAGAGTAGTGTAGTCTCATAGTAGAACCAAACATCCATAGAATAAAAGTAGAGATAACAAAAGGACCATTAATAGAACTGAAAAACTCATCTAACTAAACCAAACCCAACCAAACAATTCACCTTAAAGCCTTAAAAATATAAGTAGTTGACGTGGTTAGAGAAGATTCTAAAAGTTTAGAACCTCATATTTGCAACCCACTGACACAAAAGGATCATTATGAATTTATGGAAAATGTGTAGAGAACATTCACACTATTGATGCTCCTTGAATCCCTCCATGTTGTTAGGATTCTATGAATTTTAGTCCTTAAGAAAAATGATGAAAAGGGTTCCACAACAATAACTAAAATCTATAATATATCAAAATAGATATGTTGTTGCAATCTCATGTTGACCTATAGAAATTTGTTTTGTAACCTTGAACAAAAGTATTTTGGTTATGTTTCAAAAATACAAAAAATTGAACCTAAAGCTCCCTTTTAAGTCCAAAATTGAATTTTCCCTATAACATAACATCAACAAAACGATATAATTCTTATGAAGATTTTATTTCCCACTAAATTTCTTACAAATACCATAGTGATATTCAATTTTCAAAAGATACAAGGAAGAAAATGGGAATGTCAGTTACAATCACTATCACACTTGTTTCTTTTCTAATTTCTCAAGTGTTACTTTTGTGAGTATGGATTACACACACTCACACTGTCAAAAAAATGTTGTGTTGTGTATGTCATGTCCCCATCCCAATGAGACTACTAGTTAACAATGTTTCACCCACCTACTAGTTCCTTAGGTTGGGAACGAGGAATTAAATATTGCAATAAGGGAGATATGAGACCTAATATAGCCTTAGTTTACCATATACACATTAAATTGGTTCATTCAAATAATAAATATGGAGAAAATAAATCGGGAATTCTTCATGAAGACACGTTGAGGTTCATGGAGACCTTCGGCGGCTAGATTCTTCCTTACACTTGTCATGAATTAACCCCAAATTCAAAATTATGAGTAATGGAACATTCTTGGAAGGTGAATATGTGTCAAGTAACAGGTCATGAGCCCAAGGATTTAAATAGGTGAATATAAATAACTCCCCATGGAAGAGGAAGAGACTAGGAATAAACTATGTGCCACCTAGAGAGAGATTCCCTGCTTTTTATGAAAACAATGATGGAATATTATATGAAAACATCACACATGATTGCATACCTATGAAAATATGGCATTCCATGGCTAAAAATAGCGACAAAGAGGGGGCACTTGGGGGTTGGTAGAATCAATTCAAATTTGGAGGAAGATTGGGGGATGAGGAGAAGGACAAGTGTCGTAGGGGTTACTAAACATCAAGGATGAGTTGGAGGAATCATATGGGAGGTAATTAGAGATTGGAAGAAATTATGAGAGTTATAAAAATATTTCATGAGGAAGGAGAATGGACTTTTATCATTTGATAATTTTGTTTTGGCATTTTGGAAAGCACTAGCTTGTCCATTGCACGGTGAGTGCTCACTCTCCCTGCTAGTGAGACAATTTTAAGGGAGTTGGATTCTCATCCAAGTCGGATGTTGGAGAGGCCACCCTGACATATAATTTGGAGCCTAATGGAGTTTTTTTATTTTATATATGATTCTTATACATTTTGTGATCCATCTCTTCCCCCATTCTCTCATTCCCTACTTCATTATTCCCATGTTTCCATATGATGGCACAATGGTGTGAATGATGATTGGGAATTGTTGAGTCCATTTGATGCACATGAATGGGAGAATGATTTATGGATCTGTAATATGTCTCCCATACTCTCTGTAAGCGAAATTAATAGAAATACATATGCAAAAATGTTCACATTTCCAAGCTATGGTTTGACTAGTTTGTATTGGTTTCCGTTCTAAAGGAGTTGGGTATATGATTTTTGTTGAGGAGTTGCTATGATTTTATATTATGTTGAGTGAGATATTTATATTATTTTCATGTTATAAATTCCTTATGCTCTATTCTGAACCATTTCATGTACATTTTATGAGTCAAAGTTAAGTTATTACTGTCATTTCCCTTAAGCAAATATCATTGAACATATGCATTCGAATGTGAATATTTATAACTCTATTGAATAAATTATAACCACACATAATTAAATTAAATTAAGTCTAATATCGTTCCCCATACTCTGTTTGATAATTTTGGATGGTCGCATATGAGTTGGAGAGTGATTTCTTCCCACACCCTAGGGGGGATTTCACCAGAATTTACTAGCAATTTTGCCATTTTTGGAAATGACCCAAAATATATTTTAATATGTATATAACCTATTATAAAGTGAACATAAATTCCATTGAGTGGTCCTAATACTAAACATATCAGTCTCTACCAAATTCGATACCCTCTTGTTCTATTCGAAGCCCCTAGAGTCAAGACTAGTCAATACAATTTTGCCCCAAATTCTGCGTTTGTTTGGAATTTTAAAATTGGGTCATTAAAGTGGTATCAGAGCATGATTTTAGAACATGTTGTATTATTCTATTATTTTTTTCTGATGATGAACTCCCTCCATTATAAACTGATACTGGAGACACTAATAGTGGAAGAGAAGAGAGTGAAGAAGTTAATTCTAGGTACGAGGAGATTAGGAAAAAACTTGGATTCGAAGATATGGTGGACAAGGAATATAATGAGGACCTTAAAAAATTCATTAAGGTACCTCTTGAAGGTATGTCCAAACATTTTATGCAATGGTTTGGATTTTCGGCTATCCAAGTTGGGGGAAATTCAACACCCGAGAGTAGTAGTAGTACACCTCATGATGAGAAGAAGACCGACGGGGAAGCCATTTTTTCAAATACTGGACCTCATAACCAACCCCTTGAATTGAAGAATAAGAACGAACTTGAAATACCTAAGTTTCTAGATTCCAAAGAGGGCCCTTACACTACTTATGATTTGAGGGAAGCAGCAAATGATTGGCAACAACTAAGTGATGAGTGTAGGAAAGTCCTATATTTCAACTAATTCATTAGGGCCTCTCTTTAGTTTAAGCATGGAGGAAGTGGTAATATGACACCTTCTATTAATCAGAAATTAAAATACACCATGGGAAAAGTAGCTATTCCTTTCTTTTATCGTTCTCCCCAAATGTTTGCTAGTGCTTGGTTACAAAAATTAAGTGTGTACTTCGAGTTAAATCCTATGGTTGAAGAAGATGCATTGAAAATGGCCATTTTACATCTTGAAAGGGAATCTAGTGATTGGTGGATCCATGGAATTATAACCTTGGGACATGATCATGTTTTAGCTTATGATGGTTTCTACAATGCATTAATGGAAATATTTTATAGAAAAAACCATGAACTTCATTTCAAAGAACTAGCACAATTGAAGCAAGTTGGAACTCCTGAAGCATATATGTTAGAATTTGAAAAGATTTCGGGAATGGTTTCTGATGTCTCTATGGCTAGTTTGTTTTACTATTTACTGAAGGATTGATAGAAGCTTTGATAGGGCACATGAAATCCCATGATCTAGCTACATTGAAGGATGCCATGAATTTGACAAGAGACTTGCAGAATGTGTTTCCAAAAACCAAATACCCCCCTAAACCTAATTTCCCTTCCAAATTCAAGGAAGGTAAGTAACCATGGAAAAAGGACTCCTTTTCCAAATAAAAAAGGGAGGGCCAAGCAAACAAGAACTTATAAGAAATAAATTATGCTTCACATGTCAACAACCTTGTGTTATGGGACAAAAGTGTGCAAAGGGGAAGGCACACTACATTGAAGTTTTATATGAAGATGAAGAAGAGTTAGAGGAGGAAGAAGAAGACTTGAAGAAAAAGAAGAGGGGTATTAAATAGTAGAAGAATAAAATCCCACTCCTAAGACATTAAAAATTGTAGTACTTTCAGGTGTACCTATATTTCACAACCTGAGGCTTAATGGTAACATATAAGGCCAAAAGGTTACGGTCCTCGTGGATGGAGGAGCTACTCATAAATTCATATATGTAGACTTGGTGGAGAGGATAAATTTACAAAATGAAACTTTTGATGGTTTCACAGTCATCATTCCAGGTAATAGTTCTATGGACTGCACCAAATCGATTCCAAAACTTCATGTTACTATAGGAAATCATACTATTATTGAAAATTCCTATGTAGTGAATGTTTCTGATGAAAATGTGGTTTTGGTATTCCAATGTTTGTATTCTTTAGTGGAGCATACAGTGAAATATCAATTCCCTGAAACGAGTTTCAAATATTCAGAAGGGAAACCTATCCTATTGAGAAGAATGTACACTTACCCAAATCAAGTGGTGCCTTGTCATAGTATGAGGTATATCTTGAGGCACGGAGACATAGAATGGGATGTTGAATGTTTGATTACATATTCTAAACCTTAATTGAAGGTTTCCAAGCATCCTAAGGAGTTAGAGCAGTTATTGAATAAGTATGAGAGGGTTTTTGGAGACCTTCCCCCAGGAAGATCACTAGACAAAGGGGTGGAGCATATCATTGAGTTAGAGATAGGAACCCAACCTATAAAATTTTATCCCTATAGACACCCCAAAAGTATTCTATATTATATTGAGGAGGCCATTAAATAAATTTTGGATTTGGGTCTCAAAATGCCTAGTTCGAGGCCATATGCTTCTTCAGTTGTTATGGTAAATACAAAGGATTCAACTTTGAGGATGCACATTGATTTTAGAGCTTTGAATAAGAAGACAATGAACAATATTTATCCCATCCCAATTATTTATGATCTCATGGATGAGATCCATGGAGACAAGTTCTTCTCAAATATTGACCTTAGATCTCGCTATCATCAAATTCAAATGAGGGAAGAAGACATACCAAAGACTACTTTCAGATGCCACTATGGACACTTCGAGTTTGTTTCCATTCCATTTGGATTGAAAAATTCTCTTTCCACATTCCAATCATGCATGAAAAATATCTTCCACAAACAATTTCATAATTTTGTACTAATTTTCTTTGATGAAATTCTTATTTGCAGTAAAACATGGAAGGAACATTTGCATCATCTAGAAGTGGTATAAAAATTATGCATGATCAATATTTGTTTGATAAGTTGTTAAAATGTGAGTTTGGTTTGACATAAATATTTTATCTTAGACACATCACTAGTCTAGATGGTGTGAATGTGGACATGGAAATAATAAAATCCATTATAGAATGGAATCGTCCCAAAAATCCCATTGAATTGAGAGGATTCATTGGAATTTGTACCTACTATAGGAAGTTTATGAATGGGTTCTCCCAACTCACTTCACCTCACTGATTTGAAAAAGAAAGTTGCTTTCCAATGGCATGAAGGGAATGAAAATATTTCCAAATAATTAAAGAGGTAATAAGTAATTGTCCTATTCTAGCCTTGCCCGATTTTTCTAAACCATTTGTCTTGGAATGTGATGCACCAAAATAAAGAATTGGAGCAGTCCTAAAGAAAGGAAAACATCCAATAGATTTTGAGAGTAGGAAGATACAAGAAAATGAGAATATTTACTCTATTTATGATAAATAAATGTTATCCATCATTCATTTATTGATCAAGTTTAGTCAATACTTGGTGCGAAACAAGTTTGTGGTCAAATCTTACCATAATAGCTTAAGGTACTTCCTCACTCAAAAAGGTTTAAATGAAAGGTATAAAAAGTGGATGAGTAATATTCAAGCATTTTAATTTGACATTGAATATGTGAAGGTAAAGAATAATGTGGTAGTTAACACCTAATCTAGAAGGCCTTCTATTTCTCTAATGGTTGTAACAAAAAATTGAAAAGCCATATTAGAATAGAATATGCCAAGGATAAGTTTTCTTGTGAAATTTTTTATGGGAATAACCATGATGATAGGTATAAGGTGTTGGAAGGAATCATATACTACATATATAGAATCTATTTGGTCCCTGATTCGATTTTGAAGGATAAAGTTTTAGAGAGAGCTCATGACTCACCTTTAGCAGGTCACCCTGGTTTCTTCTAAACATATAGAATGTTGAGGGAAATATTCTCATGGAAAGGGTTGAAGGATTATATTATGAAATATTTTAATTAATTCCCCACATTTCATCAAAAAAAAGTGGAGAACACTCATCCAGCTGGCCTGTTACACCCCTTTCCTATTATAGAACGAAAAATGGGAGAGCATTTCCATGGACTTCATCACTGGTTTACCAAAGGTACTTGTTAAGGATTGCATATTTGTAGTGGTGGATATAATCACCAAACTTTCTCATTTATTTGTTATTACTACCACATTCACTACTACACAAGTGGCTGAAATATTATTTAAAGAATTTTTCAAATTGCATGGGATTCCCAAGAGCACTTTTAATGATAGAGATAACATATTTTTGAGTGCATTTTGGAAAGAAATATTCAAAATGGTGGGGAAAAATTTGACACCTAGAACAAGATATCATCCACAAAATCATGTGAAAATAGAGAGGGTTAATCAATGGTTGGAAGGATACTTGAGGAACTGTGTTAGTGGGAAGCAAAAAAGATGGACCAAATGCTTGCATTTCGGTGATTTTTACTACAATACTACTTTTCATATGTCCATTGTCATGTATACTTTCAAATAAATTTATCGATATGATGCATCCACTTTATTGACCACATTTTTGGTGATATTAGAGCTCCAAGGGCTAAATATTGGATTCAAGAAAGTCAACAAATTTTGAAGGTTTTGAAAGATAACTTGCAGGTTTCCCAAAATCAACAAAAACAATATGAATACCAAAATAGAGTGGAAAGGCACTTCAAATTTGATGAATTGGTGTATTTTAGGTTTAGGAAATCTCAAACCAAGGTTTTATGGTCCCTACAAAGTGATTCGAAAAATTGGAGAAGTTGTCGATGAATTGGAGCTTCCAATAAGAAGTAAAATTAATAATGTATTTCATGTTTCATGTCTAAATAAGGTTATAGGTCATCATATATCGGTTTCAGATACATTACCTCCCTTGTATGATGAAGGACAACTTTCTCTCATTCCAAAAAAAATATTGAAAAAAACGGAAAGAAGGTTAAGGAGAAGAACAATAAAATAATACTTTGAATAGTGGAAGGATTTTCCTAGTGAGGAAGCCACTTGGGAAGATGAAATTTTTTTGAGGCATCAAAACTTAGCATATCTTAAGGACAAGCAATATTGGGTGCAGAGGAATGTCATGTCCCTATCCCATTGAGACTACTAGTTAGCAATGTTTCACCAACCTACTAGTTCCCTAGGTCGGGGAGGAGGCATTAAATCTTGCAATAAGGGAGATATGAGACACAAGAGAGCCTTATTTTACCATATTCTTATTAAATTGGGTCATACAAATAATAAATATGGAGAAAATAAAGTGACATTGCTTCATGAAAACACTTGGAGGTTAATGGAGACCTTGGGTGGCTAGATTATTCCTTACACTTGTCATGACTTAACCCCAAATTTTAAATTATGAGTAATGGAATGTTATTGATAGGTGAAGAGGTGTCAATTAAAATGTAATGATACCAAGGATTTGAATAGGTGAAGATAAATAAATCTCCATGGAAGAGGAAGATAATAGTAAGAAACTATGTGCCACTTGGAGAGAGATTCCCAGTGTTTTATGACAACAACGATGGAAGATTCTATGACAAAATCAGACCTGATTGCAAAGCTATGACAATATGACATGTCGGGGATAAAAATATCCACCAAGAGGGTGCACTTGGGGGTTGGTAGAAACGATTCAAATTTGAAGGAAGATTGAGGGATGAGGAGAAGGACAAGTGTCATAGGGCTTACTAAACATCAAGGATGGGTTTGAGGAAGCCTATGGGATGGAATTAGACCTTGGAGGAACTTATGAGAGTTATAAAAATATGTCATGATGAAGGAGAATGTATTTTTATCATTTGAAAATTTTCCTTTGGAATTATGGAAATCACTCGATTGTCCATTGCATGGTGAGTGCTCACTCTCCTTGCTAGTGAGCCAATTTCGAGGGAGTTGGATTATCATCCAAATTGGATATGGGATATTCCACCATGAACTATAATTTGGATCCTAATGGAGCATTTTTTATTTCATATAGGAGTCTACTATAGTTCCTGATCCATCTCTTCCCCCATTTTCTCATTCCCTACTTCATTATTCCCATGTTTCCATATGATGGCGCACTAGTGTGAATTATGTTTACACCTTGTTGAGTCCAGTTGATTCCCAATCATGATTGAATTATTTATGGCTCTATAATATGTCTCCCATAATATCTTTAATTCAAAATTGGAAGAAATACATATGCACAAATGTCCACATGTACAAGCTATGGTTTGACTAGTTTCTATGTATTGGTTTCCATTCGAAAGGAGTTATGTATATGATTTGTGTTGAGGATTTGCTTTGATGTTATATGTATTTGAGTGAGATATTGATATTATGTACATATTCTACATTTTTTATGCTCTGTTCTGAACCATTTCATGTACATTTTATGAGTCAAAGTTAAGCTATTACTGTCATTTCCCTTAAGAAAATATCACTAAACATATGCATTCAAATGTGAAGCTTTATAACTTTGTTATATAACTTATACCCACACATAATTACAGTCAATGATGTTTAATATCAATCCCCATACTCTTTTTGATAATTTGGGAGGTTTGCATATGAGTTATGTTAGGATTATTATTAATCATCCCTTTGTCTCCTTGTCCATTTATAGTCTATTAGATCATCATGCCTAACTTAGGAGTCATTTACTTAAGTTTGGTTTCATTTGGTTCACCATGGGATTTTGTTCTGCTAGTACCACTGATTCCAGCGGTACCAACCACTAGAGTGTGGGGAACACATAGAAATGTTATACGCCACTTACTGCATTTGCATGCATGAGCTGATGTGCCTTTGAGACCAATCCCTACATTTTAGGAGCCACTCTAAGTTCCACCAGAAACCTCCATCAGTTGGATGTGGTAGGTAAGTATTTATTCTAAGTCAATATCCAATTATATTCAGTTAGATTCCTTTCAGTTTAGTTAGTTCTAGCTTTGCACGATTTCATGAGGGTAGGTTTCTCTTCTCACCTACCTCATCAATTTAACTAGTTTAACTAGTTTTAACTGATTATTAACTAAATTAGACATGTGGAGTTAGACTAGTTTCTCCTATGTTGTGATTTAAGACACTTCTAGTTATCCAGTCAGTCAGGTTAAGTTGCTAGATTCGAATCCTATCCACATGATTGGAATTATATTAATTGTAAAACCATTGTATTACCGAATATAAAAAATAGAAGGTTTCCAATATTATTCTCCTCTATATTTTCTTTTTCAATTTATGTGAATACTACTTTTGACCCAATATCTTCCTGCCAGAATCTAATATGGTATCAAATCCTGGTTAGGCTAAACAAAATTTGTCTTTCTATTTTTGTGTAGGTATTCAGTTCTCTCACCAGCAGCACAATAGTAGAGCATGGATCTATCTAACATATAGCCTTGACTTCATTCAATTATTATGAATGGAAATCCAATATTGAGATACTATTTCACAGCAAAGGTCTCTACAGAGTTACTATGGCCTTAGAAATCAAGCCTAATGCAGTTGCTGAGAAAGCAAGGTGGCATAACAGGAAGGATGAAGCTTATGTATTGCTTTGTCTCTCTCTCTCTCTCCTAAACTTATTTTCATCTTGATGGGTTGAAAGGCCCTAATGAATCTTATATCAAACTTGAATTTCTCTTCAGAAAGAAATATGATCTTATAGGACATCAATTGGAGAATGAGTTGATGTAATTGAGACCAAGTGAATTCGAAACCATTGAGGAATTCATCACCAAGTTTAAGTCACTAGTACCTTTTCGTAATAATTTTAGGATTAAGAAGGAATAATATCAGTTAATCCTCTCCATTCTATCAAAGATGGGTCCGTAATACTCAGTTTTTGTGTCAACATTCTATGCTACTAATATTGCAATTTGAAATTGGAGGATGCCATCCTTGGATGCATTCATAGATTATCTCACACAAGAGAAGATCAAGCTGATTCAAATGGGGAATATCAAAACCTAAAAGAATCATGTGATTTATTCTCTTAGAATTAATAATCTCAAGTCCAAATAAAAACTAAAAGTGAAGGAGAAAAAGACAAAGTCAGACTCCAAAGATGAAGGTTCTAACTCTACTGATGAAGGCTCAAATTTCAAGAAGGAAAACAAGAAAGGAAGATCACAATGTACCTATTGCAAAAAATAATATCACAATGAAAATTATTTATTTAAAAATAAAATGGACATCATGGGTAATTTGATCGAAAGAAGCAACATTGATGTTCCATATTTTGCAAGAAGGGAAAATCCGCTAATCCCCGGGAGCACTATAACACTGTGCAATTCAAAGGTAACGATCCTAATGCTTTGGTTTGTAGAATAAATTATGTTTATGATATATATTATTTTTATGCTCATTATGATATATCAGAATCATAAATATATTTTCCTCCCCTTGAAAAAATACCTATCAGTCTCCCATAGCCATCTCCTATCAATAATAGTTTTTTACCACTAGTTTCTGACTTGTCTTCATCTGAATCCTTCAAAATCCATTCATATTATTCTTTCTCTGGTTTATAATATGATTTTCAGGATTATATGAAATTTATTACACCTATGTACCATCCATTTGATACTCATAAGACCCTACAACTCTCAAACTCCTCAGGTGGTAAACTAGACAATTTCATGATTTCCTATACTGTATCAATGGTGAAAGTTGTTATCATGTCTTTTTTTTCTGTAATTGGTTGGTTTTCATCATCATTGGATGTAGGTGGGATGCTGTTAAAAACATTTGGGTTTGGTATAACCTTTATTAGGTCGAATTTTAGATCCTTATGCTCATCAGATTTTCCCAATTGTCAATATAGACTAATTGCACCTAGTTTTCCTACTGTGACTCAACCTGATTTTGGAGCCACTATAAATTGGTTTCTTTCTTCTCCATATGAATTAATTTATGATATATCAGAGCCTCATAAAATCTATTAAATAATCATAACTGTTTCACATCAGTTTGGAAAGAAGGTTCATGATCGGGTTCACCATCATATGCAGCGCCACTAAGAATTGAGCCTGTCAATTTCATTGATGTTCTTTGGTTAGGAGATGATTGCACATATCTCTTTTCCATTTCTTATTTTATGTTTAGATATGGTATTTTATGTTGTCACGTCAAACATAAATTACATGATTCTCCCTCATCACCAGGAGATGAGCTATAAGAGGATTATCCTCATACTTTTTGTCGACACAACATTGAAAATTTGATACATGATCAATGCATCTACAACATCTCTACAAAATTTTTCACCAAGAAGTAGTACATATAGCTTATTCAGTGAAGAAAAAATATGGATTGAATATATCCTTTTAAATTATGTGCCATGTCCATTTTTGAGGAAGGATTTTCCCCATGCGGTTTTTCCTTTTTCCTCATTTTACATGGATAAATATTTTTTACTTTTTGATTGTAATGGGTGACCTTTGGTCTTACTTACCAGGTCCCAAGTCATCCTAAGTTAGGATTAAAGGGGGGTGTTTGTATTATTATTAATCCTCCCTTTTTCTCCTTGTCCATTTATAGTCTATTACATCATCATGCCTAACCTAGGAGTCATTTACTTAAGTTTGGTGCCATTGGGTCCACCAGAACCTTTGGGTCCATCGATACCAACAAGTAGAGTGTGGGGAACACACATAGAGGTTATATGGCACTTAATGCATGTGCATTCATGAGATGATATTCCCATGATACCAATCCCTACATTTTAGGAGCCACTATGAGTGCCACCAGCAGCCTCCATTAGTTGGTTGTGGTAGGTAGGTAGTTATCCTAAGTAAATATCGATTTACATTTAGTTAGATGTCTTTCAGTTTAGTTAGCACCAATTTTGTGGCTGCATCAGTGTAGGCACCTTTTCTCACCCGCCTCATGGGTTTAAATGGTTTAACTAGTTTTAAATGATTATTAACTAAATTATACATGTGGAGTTAGACTAGTTTCTCATATGTAGTTATTTAAGACACTTCTAGATAGTAAATCAATCAGTTTAAGTTGGTAGATTTGAATCCTATCCACATGATTGGAATTATATTTATTGTAACACCATTGTATTACTAAATATAAAAAATGGAAGGTTTCCAATAATGTTCTCCTATATATTTTCTTGTGCATTTTATGTGAAGATTTTTTTAGGACCAAGACCTTCCTGCCATAATCTACTAAGTTGGAGAACCATTTTTTGCCACACCATATGGGGAATTTCACCACAATTTAATAACACTTTGCCATTTTTTCCCATGACACCAAATCAAGTTGCATATGTCTATAACCTATTTTAAAGTGTACATAAAGTCCATTGAGTGGTCCTAAAACTCACCATATCAATCTCTACCAAATTCTAGACCCTCTTGTGCCATTCGAAGCCCCTAGAGTCAAGACTAGTCAATACAATTTATCCCCAAATTTTTCCTTTGTTTGGAATTTTCAAATTGGGTCATACAGTGTCCTAAAAAAGTTTCTAAGTATTACCACCTCCAATTTGGGCTTCATTAGCTAATTCGTAAGTGTTATTGGAGGGTGGTAAATAGCATCATTGGTAACCCTTTGAAGGGATGTGGAACATATATGGGAAATTTTATTTGCTAATATAGGTGTGTCATGTCCATTTATTGAAGGAACCTTTAAAGTGTTGTCCTTGTCAAGTTCCTAGGGGTTAAACATTGAATTACTTAATTATGCTAGGAATTTTGATTATTTAAAACTATGGAGGCATGTAATTTCTAAATTCATGTTATTTGTAATTAGTTAATTATTATGAAAAAATAATTAATGTGGAATTGAGTTTCGATGTAAGGGGGGTTGCATTAGGAAAGTCAAATTTCCTTGGACGACAAATAGAAACTGATAAGGAATTTGGAAAAATAAAACAGTTAGAAAAAGATAGAAATTGACAAAGCAAGGAAAAGAAAACATTTTCAAAAGCATAAAGTGTAGGAAAATCTGTCAGTTTAAAAACATGAAACTTTGGCTAATGGATAGCGAAGATTCCAATTTAGTGTAAGGATGCAAATCAAGGAAACATTACCTTATGCACAAACTTGCTAATTAACTCTAGCATGTTGCAATTTCTATTTTGACGAGAGTAAATTTGCAAGGAAACATCTCCAATCCTCATAAGGAAACTTTCATTCAATGGGGGGCACTGTTTCCACTTTGGATGGGTGCCACAAACAAGGAAACATCATTTGGGAACCAAAGTTTCTAATCCCATCAAGGAGGGTGTACTCATGGCTTAGGGACAAGATTGCAAAGTGGGTTACTTGCTCAATAGGTGGATGAATTGCTCAACAAGTCACTGAAGCCTATAAAGGAAATATTTCAAATCCATTTAAAAACTTTTAATGATTAATGTTTTTATATTGAGTGAATCTAAGCTTCAAGTCTGAGTGATGATCCTCAATCCCCTTGGGTGACGTGCCCCAAGTCTCCCTTCCCTTCTCCTCTCTACTCTTCCATTCGGCATTGCAGGTTATAGAGAGCCAAGTATTAGACATATAATATTAATTTGAAGATCTTATAGAATCCATTCATCCATTTAATTCAAGCTCCAATGAGGTAAGCTTCACTTACACTCTCAGATCAGTGTCAAGTGCTAGTTTCGAGCATCCAATCCTCAGTTTTGGACACCAATTGAGGAGATCAATTATTGAAACCTTATGTTGAGCTTCACTTATCCATACTCTTATTATCATCTCTATATTAAAGTAATAATTATTTCCAAGAGAGTCATCATGCTGAGATTTCATGAGAGAAGTTTTTTAATGCCCATTTAATGGGTCATTTTGTTAGGTTTTTTCATTAAATTGGATGTAATGACCATGGAAAGTAGATATGAGTTAGATGAAGCATAAAATATGTTATATAAGACTCTATGGAACATTAGTTTCATGCCTGAGAAAATTTATATATTAAATTTAACATAATTCGCATAACCTTTCTCATTGACTAGTTCTATAGTTTTTATCATTTTGACTAGTTTAGTTTTTACTAGTTTATTTTGACTAGTAAACTCAATTTGTGTTATGTAATATTTTAATTGACCCAAAAACCCAACATAAATTATATATTAAGAATTATTTTTTATTGTACTATCATTGAGTGGCAAAAAATCCCAATTTTTCCCAAACACCCCCTAACTACCTCAAATTGTTCTAGATCTGTTCCAAACCCATTAAAATGTTATTTTATTCCTAATACATGACTAATAAATTATCTGATCCTTCCATAAGCCTTGTCTTATTGGAAGTTATTTTTCAATCTCAGTTTGCACCGATTCGGACATTCAGAAGCCTGAGAGTAGACTTCAACAAAGATGATGTTTGAAGCCTAAAAGGGACCAACATATAGGTGCTTAGGGATATGAAATATTCATGTTAGAAAATTTCCTTTCGTTGCCTCTCGTATCCCTCTATCATTTCTAGTTTTCCAGTAATGTCTGTGTTCTGAATTACACAAAGAAAGTGATTGATCTTAATGTAAGAATTTTTAATTCACATTTAATTATATCAACAATATAGTTAATATTCTGATATGATGTCAGATTAGAGATATTACAATGGTATCAAATCTATTTCCTCCACCTATGTGGAAAGAAATATCTCAGTGAAGAAATTTGCAGCCATGTCATACTATGATGATGACTTTGATGAGTAGCATGAAGAGTACTGCATACAATATGAAGAAGAAGAAGTCCATTATGTTGATGGAGGCCTATCAATAGATGAGGATGGTGACTTAATTGGCCTATCATATAGATAAGAAATAAGGTTTGAACCTTCAATGTTTAAGAAATATTTTACCAAGATGAAAGAAGCATGTGAAAACATGACTCGTTGCTACTAGGAGTATCTAGATTTGGGTAAGAAAATTTGTGCATACATTTATTTCAAAGAATATATTTATTTCCCCTATGTATTTTTGGTGAAGGATGTGGATTATAATTCTTTCGAGAGCAGCAAATCATCCATAGAGGAACCAAGTTGTTCCAACTTCATGAGTAAAGAAGAATAAAGAGGAGCCAAAGGTGAATATTCAACAAATCCATTTACTAGTCCAAGCATTATGAGATTGTTTGGTTGTTCTTCTAATAGATATTCCAAATGTGGTGACATGAGTACCATACATGAGAGTAAATTTTCACCATATTTCTTGGAGAATCAAGCGCCACTAACAAACCATCTTTCAAAGGATAAGATCATAAACATTCCAGAAGAAGAACCAGGTGGTGCTTCTAATGAAAGTATTGATGAGGAAAAAGAAGAAGGGATTGTTGGTCCAAATCATCTGGATGGGAAGGATGAAGAGGAGGATAAGGCCCCAAATCCATTCTCAATCATGGAAAAGGGCCACGATTCACTTATTTCTTCAAGGGAAGAAGAAGAATAAGAGATTCCTCAGGTGGAGTACAAGTCACTACAAGGTGACTACATGGGATAAGAAAGTGAATATGAAGACACTTCTAGATTATTTGTGGGTAATTTTCGTATCACCACTAAAAATTTTGGTTCATGTGAATATGATGAGACATATTTTGGATCATATTCAAAAGAAGTTTATAAATCATATTTACAATCACCTCTTGAGCCTCATAATGAAGAACAAGACAAGGCCACATCACTTGGGTGTGAACTAGAGAATTTTGTGTAAGAGCAGGTCACCATTGTCATGCACCTACATAAATGGGAGGAAGATGAAATGCCAAGGTATGATGTGCTTTTTGATATGTGAAATGATCACATTTCATTATAAATCTTATATATACCCTCCACTTCATATCATGGAAGTGATTTTACAGAAGATTCAAATGTTGACCGGTATTTTGAAAATGAAGTATGTGTTGTGGATCCATGCTACAAGAAAGATGGTCTTATATGTCAGCCATTGGATGGAGAAACCTTGGTGGACAAATAAAATCTTATGGAAGCCATGAACAACCTTGTTGACATCAATGCCTTGGTGAGAAGATGTTGTTGGAAAGATTCTATAGGAGAGTTGGAAGGAGAAGCCTTCTTAAAAGAGTGCATAACACTTAAAGAGGTCATGGCCAAGATGAAGGAGAGCTATGTAAACTTACTATCTAACAGATATCATCTCCTCACAGTGGCTTAAATGTACCATTGTGAATTCAAGAGGTAAACATAATATTTTGAAAGACTCCATAGTAAATGGGAGGCTACATATGATTCCTAGAAAAGAACCGAAGAAGCTCTTCAAGAGTCAAGGTTGTAGATTGATCAAATTCAAAGGGATTTGAATATACCACACCCACCATATTTCATGGAAAATAATCATGTGCACATGGTAGGAACTACTTTGGATGTGCTGAAGGAACCTCATGTGGAGAACAACCATGAGGAAGGAACATATTTGCAGATGCTTGTGAAAAGATATGAGGAAGAAAATATTGGCCAAGTACTCATTTACATTGAGAGGAAAGATGAAGTGTTGTTAGATATAGGAAATATGGATGAGGAAATTCCAATTGAAGTAGTAAGAAAATACCATTATCTATTGATGGATTGGGTAGATAAATATATCACTGAAATAGAGGATCAATGATGCACTAGAATTGCTTGCATCAGTAGAGGGTTATTTTATAGGAATGGTTGGAAGGATAAAATTTATGAAATACCCTTATGGATGGTGGATTCTTCTCTAAAAGAGGTGGATGATCACATTCCATATGGATTAGAAAATAAAATTGCTTATTCATCCATTAATTGAGTGGATAGAGACATCTTTGGAATGAATACCTTGGAAGGTAAAGAATTACTTGTAAATTATAGTCTGAAGTAAACTTGGCCAAGCGTTTCAGAGAGCAGGATGAAGTTCAGACAAAGTGATGGATGCACTGATGGGGAAAAGTCATGAATGCATCCTTGAGCTTTCAGGATTGATTTATACTGCCTTACTGCTAGGGTAGTCGAAATTAGAAGATTCAAATTAAATGTAGCAGATTGTTATTGTGATGAATTTGCACTATATTCTACTGAAAATGACATCCCAGTTGAGTGGACATGCATATGGAAGTCCTAGATTAACTTACTATGGAAGAAAAGGTCAATCCAGACAATAAATCTAGCAAAATAGATTCCCATGCCAACAGTGAATTAAGAGGAGCTTGATAAAAATTACAAAATATTTGACGAGACAAGATCATATATGCAACTACTCACTTTTACATGCCACATTACATCTATGAAATTGTTCTCATTGTCTCTTTTTTTCATATAACCATGCATAGAAACACTTAGACTTCACTACTATCCACAGGTGGTAACCAAGGTAATCTATTGGTGCCTAAGATCCAAGCATCTAACCTTGAGGTGATCAAGAAAGTAGAACTAGTGACCTTCTAACTTGGAGGAAATATCTCACATTTGGCTCATGACCACTTGAGCTAACCCTTAGGACTGGTTGTTACCCATGCTCATGCCAACACTGACTGGAATCCATGTATTAAACATAATAGATTATGTAAAAGGGTTTGTGAACAGTAAATATGATCTTGTAGGGGATTGGGAAGTGAATGTTGTAGCTTGAAAACTATGTGCCATAAATGGGTTGAAATATTTATAAAAATGATGAGGATAAAATATCCTATTAAAGTCAACTTGGGACCGAAAATGTGTTAAGTTCCCTTGATAATGGTGGGAATGTTAGTTTTTGGTACCTTGGAAATTGTGTCCAAGTCTTGGTTGCACATGTTGTAGAAGAAGGTACAAACAAATGTCTATACTATAGGAGACAGTATGACAATTACTGCAAGTCTGATCAAATGTGGGGCCCCGCTACCCCAAAAACAAGAAATACCCAAAAAAATGTGATGATGTCATCATCACATTTTTTCGGGTATTTCTTGTTTATGGGGTAGTGACATCCGTCAAAAGTATGCAGTGTGGGTACTCGTTGGATGCGGAATTAAATTTCACATCCAACAAGCTCTACCGCTTGAAATTTGAGGAAAAACATAGGGAGATATGTCGAAAATATGAACAAAAAAAGTAGTTTTCTTTTATGACATATATGTCAATTCAACCATTATGGTTGACTCATTTTATTGAAATTATATTCGTTCTCGAATTCCAACTCACAAAATTTATTTTTGGCATGTTTTCTTATAAGGCCCATTTTAGACCCCAAATTTCCTCTAATGCAATATGTTCAACTTTCGGTGAGAAACATAGATCTGTGTGAGTTATTAACACATGAATTGTGAAGGGTTGTGGGGGTGTGAAACCCTAGTTGTTTAATGGAGTTGTAGTAATGGCCACTTCCAATATGTGAGAGTCACCTTTTGGACACCATCTCTCACTTTGTGTTATGGAAGTTGAGATTACAAAACCTCCTATAAATGGAAAATTTGGGTACCTTGTGAAAAAGGTGGTTGTATCGCCTACAAATCCATCAAAGATATGGCATAACACAAAAAGCAGGCAGTAAGTGAAAAGAAAATCTTGTGAGATTCAATGAAGGATCCTTGATCCCTCGTATCATTGGGAAAAGGACTACCAGAGACATGTATGATGCCTTGGAGTCCTTGTACTAGAGTGTGAATGTATCTAGGAAGATGTTTTTGAGGAACAAGCTCACCACTACCCACATGAGAAAAATAGATACAATAGGAAGTTATCTCATGAAGATAGTAGAGTTATCTCATGAAGATATTAGATTGCTCACATCTTCAACAGAGGGAGAGTTTTCTATATAGTAATACAGTCTATAAAAGGATTTTCTGTGAACAATCTTGCAGAGAGTATGAAATTTGGGAATCCCATGTTGCTTGGCTCCCTCCCCGTAAAGGTAAAAAATGTCCCATAGAGAAATAAGACATTAGAAGCAGCCATTACTGACAAGGAAAATTGATTAGACCAAGCTTGATGAAGCCTGCAATTAAAACATAACTTTATTGTGGGGAGAGTCATGTTTGTCAGCACCATTTTTTTCTATCTTTGGCTTATGCCTTATAGTTTGGACACTTGGAATAAGATATATAGATTAACTTACTAGGTTAACTCTATAAGACAAGGATGCCTTCAACTTTCAATACAGGCATTTGTATTGGTAACTCAAATAATGGGTCACATTTGAATTGAGACTTGGTTAAATATACAATCAATAAATGACTATTTTGTGAATCTGACATCTTAGCAGCCAAAACCTAGTTTTGTAGTTGCTGATGCTATATGTTGTATAAATGAGATATAATGATATTTAATGTCTTTTTCTAAGCATAGAAATGATTATACAGTAAACCTTTTGAGAGGAGGACAGATACTAGTATTTTTTATAGGACAGAGATGCTAGTATTTTTCATGAAAAATCATGCCTAATAAGATCTTGTTTTGTTTTCATTATAACTACCTCTTTTCCTTGCAATACTGTTGCAGTACCCGACTCTTCTGTTTTCATTGAATTGTTGATCTAATTCCTTCTTATATTTATAGTCTAATAATATTTTACATCATTAATAGCCCTATACTGTGAGTTTATTTTCTTTTCTTCGATATAGATCTGAATATCTGATAACCAGTGTTAGTTTCCTTCGTTTTTTCTGTTCGGATTTGGCCATCATGTACATCATTTTATATGCAATCTGGTTCCTAGTTTTAATTTTGAATATATTCATTGCTTTGAGTTTGACACAAAAAGGTGACTTCTATATTCAGAAAAATACAAATTAAAGTTACTGCTTCGATACTATAGTAAATAAGCTCCTTCTGGCCACTTGACTTTCAACTCTTTAAATTGTTAATATAAAAAAATGTTACTGCCACAATTGAATTCTAAAGGGAATACTTTGAACTTTGATTAAGATAAAGTTTTATCGTTTATGCATCGAAGTTAGTCTATGCATGGTTAATTACTCAGTTCAATATGACAATAGTATTTTTTATAGGACAGAGACGCTAGTATTTTTCAAGAAAAAACATGCCTAATAAGATCTTGTTTTGTTTTCATTATAACTACCTCTTTTATTTGCAATACTGATGCAGTACCTGACTCTTATGTTTTGATTGAATTATCAATCTAATGCCTTCTTATATTTACAGTCTAATAATTTTTGACATCATTAACAACCCTATACTGTGAGTTTATTTTCTTTTCTTCTATACAGATATGAATATTTGATAACCAAAGTGTTAGTTTCCTTCGTTTTTTCTGTCTCGCTTTGGCCATCATGTACATCAAAGTTTATATGCAATCTGGTTCCTAGTTTTCTTTTTTAATATATTCATTGCTTTGAGTTTGACACAGAAAGGTGACTTCTATATTCAAAAAAATACAAATTAAAGTTACTGCTTTGATACTGTAGTAAATAAGCTCCTTCTGGCCACTCGACTTTCAACTCTTTAAATTGTTAATAGAAAAATTGTTACTTTGATAATCCTTTTTTCCACAATTGAATTCTAAAGGGAAGACTTTGAACTTTGACTAAGATGAAGTTTTATCATTTATGCATCGAAGTTAGGCTTCAATGCATGGTTAAATGCTCAGTTCAATATTATGGCATTTATAGAGTCGAAGCTAGGTTTTTAAAATTGTTGTACTCTATTTTAATCATAATATGATTAAATTATACTTAAAAGGATGCTACGTTAGTCTCAGTGCCAACCCTATTCCCAGCCTCCATAGTTTATTGGGATGTAGTAAAAAGGTCAGCTAAATATATAAGCTAAAAGTGTTGTTCATGGAAGGATTGGTAGAAAGATTGTGTTTTGTTATATGGCATAACACAACAAGCATGCAGTAAGTGCAAAGAAAATCTTATGGGATTCAACAAAGGATTCTTGATCCCTCGTATCATTGGGAAAAAGACTACCAAAGACATGTATGATGCCTTGGAGTCCTTGTACCAGAGTGTGAATGTATCTAGGAAGATGATTTTGAGGAACAAGCTCACCACTACCCACATGAGAAAAATAGATAAAATAGGAAGTTATCTCATGAATATTTTAACTAGTAAATGAAATAAAAAGGATATGATACTAAGTTTTCTGTGTATATTTCGCTAAATGCATTGGGGTCCATCGTGAGCTGATTGTGTATGTCGTAAGTTCTTCAGGATTGAACATATGAGTAAAATTTAATACTATTTAAGAACAACCTAGTCAATGTGCTTCTTCATAAAGGAAACATCTGTGTGAAAACAGAATGGTCGTAGAGTGGTTTTGAGATGTTAAAAGTAACTAATTCTGTCAACATTAGTAAAAATGAAATCGATATTTTATTCTCTAAACAAATTTTTTAGTTAATAGATTTTAAAAGGCTGATTTGTGTTTTGGGGTTAATTTTTCCAGGGTGTGCCATACCCTTCACTCCTAAGACAGAGGAAACCAAGATGTGTTGACCTATACTATTCCAGCTGGTGCATCCAAGCAAGTATTTTATGTTGCATTCTTTTGTGATTTTTCTGCAACAAGTTTTTTCTTATAGCTTGTGATTACTAGATTCATGTACTTGCATATTTTGTTGTTTAAATTTTCCTTTTTATTTCAACAATAGTGGAATCAAGGAAAGGAGATGCACAATTGTCTTCCTGTGAGGTGATCCTATTTCATCACGAAGACATGGGAATTCCATGGGAGATTGCAAAGATTGGAGTCCGCCAAGGAATTTTTAAAATATTGTAATTTGTGTCATACCACACCCTTGATGCATAAAGTATCAACATTCCGAGGAAAGCAAGGGGAAAAAGGTCAAAAAAATATGATTTAGGCAATTTGATGTTTTTGACCTCCATGAGTTGTACCCATGAAGAGACAGAGTGTTGTTGCAGCTTTGTACATATGATTTCTTTGAACTATTGTCATGTATAGTTGTGTGGGGAGTATTATAAGAGCATTCAAGTATTTTTTGCTTCCCCTTCTCTACTCTTTTCACAAGTTGTGTTTTCCTCATATGTTCTTGTATCTTGTGTGGGAGGCCATATGAACTTCTCTTTCTATCTCACCAATGTTTATTTCTTACTTCTATTTATAAACTTTTGTTATATGGATTTAGTTTTTTACTTTGGCAATTGCTTCTTTTATAATCTGCATTATTTTATTTCTATTTTCTCTTCATTTCAATGCTTTTCAGGTATTTTCCATAATTTCATGTTAACTTTGTAATCATGTAACTTCAAGTCTCCAATTTGTGCAGTGGCCTTTTACTGTGTGATACTGATGACACCCTCGTCTTTATTTTTGTTTCTTTTGCATAGCTTCTGAGCTATTATTGCTAAGTTGTCTCTATTTTCTTTTGTGCTCTCATTTGTAGAAGAGCTCATGTGAGCTTCTTATTCATTGGCCATTTCAATTCTTTTCGACTTTTGTTTAGCTTTCTCGTGACCAAATGCAGGTACATCATTTTTTAAACTGTGATTCTCTCTCTCTCTCTCTCTCTCTCTCTGTATATATATATATATATATATTAAAGAATGTAGCTTTCTATCTTTCTGTTATTATTTTCATTGTACATATGTTTCAATTTAGTTTAGCTAGAAATTGCATTCTTAGTTATGTGTGTCTTTTGACTTCTACTATGTGCTTCCTGCAATGGATTTTCGATTACTACTTTTGGTCTTGATAATTATTTTGTTCACATGCATTGATAGCCTTGAGTAACACAAAAATGCCAGAATCTGTGCACAATGACACATTTTATGAAGGTTGTTAATCTTATGTGTGAAACTTCCGAGGGAGTAGTTAAATAATTACTTGGCTTTCCAAGCTTATCCTTTAATTCACTACTTTTTTAGAATTGATGATGTTCAATTCCAAAATCATAAAGAATGGGAATACGGAACAGTTACTCATCCTAATTCTACTAATCCAAATGCTACTCATGGTTGCTTGGAAATGAAATTTTTTACATAATACATGTTCTTGGTATTCTTAATCACCCCACATATAGAACTAAGAATTCACAAACAACCAAATATGGTACCATAAAATTGATCTAATTGTTTAATGATGTACTGTTTGTTATAGTTTCATTCCCAAATGTATCAAGAAAATGGGTTCTAAACTATGGGAATCATCCCTGTGTATATCTTTTGTGTAGATTTGATCCGTGCATGTACAATATTGCAATGAGTTTTTATGGTTCTAAGCTTCAACACTTTAATTGCATATGGATGTATGACATGTTTTTGTACTTCCAATACATCTGATCATAATGCAAGACAAGAGACATTGGATGTTATGGATGAAGACTTAGAGCACTTGTGTAATCTTTTGCAAGCCAAAGATGGAGGACCTGCATGGAATAAAGTCATGGATCATTCAATCCCAACCATGTATTACCAAGCTTGGTGTCGTGACCCAGCGGTAGTTTTCTGTTTTTGTCAAATTGATACAAAGGCTATTGTAATACTCACGGTGTTTAAGCTTCTTAGTAGTGCATGCAATTTACTACTACTATTTTCTAGGTTGGTCCTCCATAGTATCGAAGCAGAACAGTATATGAGGATGTTGCACCTGAATTAATGAGAGACATTTTCTGGGATGATGAGTTTTGTCTTAAGTGGGATGGCATGCTTCTCTATTCAAATACTTTAGAAGAGTGCCCGCAAACAGGAACGATGATTTTCCATTGGGTCAAAAAGGTGTGTAGTAGAGAATTGACATTACTCTTGGTTTTCATGATGTTCTGTTCCATTTTTTATATTTTAGCTGGTGTAAAATCCTGCAATTTCCATTTATCTGTAGTGATCGAGAGTATTTCATTGGTCGTCGAATTTAGGAATCTGGAAAGGCATACTTCTCTGTGACAAAGGTGTGGCTCTTCACTATTTGATAATTGATTTACTTTGAATTTGTTGTAGTTGACCTTTTGTTGTAAATATACTGTATGAGATGCTTCATAGAGTGGTTGAAGGGGTACATCAAAGTTGGAGTTCTATTTGAGAATATTTTAAAGAGATATGTGCCATTTGATGTGATCCCAATCAACTGTAGGTAGTAACAAGGATAACATTTCTATTTTCTTTTCCTCATGTTCTAGGGTGTCTGGTCAAGGATTAAAAACTTCATTTTTCCTCAGCTCCTTGGTGTTTGAACAAATACAAGAAACATTTGTGAAAATATTTCTATTTGGTCCCTGTTGCAGTTGCAACCCCAACCAATTCCTATTCATCATTATGTATATCCTCCAGGTTGCATGCTTTATTTTTTTATTAATATGATTTTTATTAAAGGGTATTTATAATTTTATTCTTGATCTTTCATTGGAAATAGCACCTCCTCTATTTAGTTGGGGATGTTTTCATTTTTGTATCTGGATTATGTTAAAGATAATAATTATGAGAATTGCTTTCATGACAAACTACAAATGTTCATGCCTAGGCATGTTGAGATCAAAATTGTTGTAAATTTTGAATGACTTGGTCTTAAATTGATATAAAAATATGGGCTTTACAATCACATGATATTTGTGAAACTTCTCCTGGCAGTTAACCTGTAATTCTAGCTAATGCATATTGATTTTAACAATCCCCTTAATCCAATTTCTTGAGTTTTGTTCAAAATTCCTAAAAATGGTTTATGGATTTCATAACCTGCTTGATCATATATTGTGAACTTATACAATCTATCATCCTTTGCCGACCATTAGATACTCAAAGACGTGTATTGATCATTTTTACCATTATAGAGGACCCTGTAAGTTAGGTTCCCAAATTCTTAAAGGGTGCTAGCTCAATGGAAGAGTGCCTTCCTTAAAAGCAGGAGGTTGGTGGTTCATTCCTCCATGCCCTAATGATATTATAATATCGGTTAAAAACAACTAAATTATTAACCAAAAAATTAGAGATAAGTGACCAAACAATGAGAGATAAGTGACCAAACAAAATGACCAAAATTCGTATATAAAATTATTAAAAATGACTAAATAAGTGACCAAAAAACGAGAGATGTGAAACTAGGCATTAAAGAGGATGCAACACGTGGCACTAATAATGAAGCCAAACATGGCATTGATATGGTAGCAAAATAAGTCACAAAACTAGGCATTAAAAAGGATGCAACACATGACGCTAATGATGAAGCCAAACATGGCATTGATATGGTAGCAAAATAAGACTTTACTTTGGATTCAAAACATGGTGCTACATAGGCAGCAAAATATGGTGCAACAATAGAAGAAATATTTGGCGTCATTTTGGTAGCAAAACATGATGCAAAAAAGGAAACAAAAATTGGTGCAAATTTGGAAGTGAAAATTGGCGCATATTTGGAAGTAAAACATAGTGCAAAATGGGATGCTAAAGTGGTAGCAAAAATGGATGAAATATTGGATGCTAACATGGTGCTATGAAGGATGCAAATATGACGTTAACAGGGATATCATTTAAGAAGCAAAAGCAGACACTCACTAGGAAGTAAAATATGACGCTATTTAGGAAGCAAACCTCGACGTTGTTTAGGAAGCAAAGTTGGACACTATTTAGGAAGCAAACCTCGACGTTGTTTAGAAAGCAAAGTTGGATGCTATTATAGAAGCAAAAAAATAGACGCTATTTTGGACATCATAAAGGATACTATCTAGGAAGCAAAAAAAGACATTTTTTGAGACGCTTTAAGTTTTGTCCATGACGCGTCCCATTTAGCATCTAGTTTGACCACTCAATGTAAAACAAAATTACACTAAAAAGAGATGCTAATTCCAGAATTTGTTGTAGTGATTGGTGAATAGAGAGGAGTTGTTCAATAATGGGAAAGGTCCAATTCCAATGAGGGACATACCTCGAGCCATGGGAGCACCTTGAGGTAGTGGTCGAATGTGTCGTCCACCCAGAGAGATTGTATTAAATGATCTCGTGACCTATGAACACGTAAGTGTATCAAATCCCTCCCCCATGGGTGTGGCTCATTGGTGATTCCCTTGATATGAAGTCACATGTTGTAAAGGAGGTCACGAGTTCAAATCACACTCGGGCTTACCTGTCTCCCATGCTTGTGGGCGGTTGTGGGGAACCTAGAGGTATAGTGGTAGCGAGAATGGATCCATGGACCCGTATCACACGAATACAAGTACATGTACATAGGATAATATTCATGTTATATTAACTTAATGTATTTGTTTTAATATTAATAAATCGTGGATGTAAATTCATGTTATATTAATTTAATGTATATTTTTAAATATTAATAAATTGTGGATGTGAATTGATAAATAAAAGAGTGAAATGATATGATACATTATAAAAAGATCAAGATTTAAATCTTAATTCACTCATGGTCCATGCTTACACCTAGCCTACACCTATGAGTGATAGCTAATATAAGGTTCATTTAACTCATGATCCATGCTTGCACCTAAGAGCAAAGTAATAACTAATATAGCGTGCACCTAGAAGGATAGTGATACCTAATAAGATCAAAGATATTAATAAATTAAAGACACAACAGAATGGCATTCCTGTGCACATGATATCGAGTACTATTAATAGTATTACTCCACATGAGAGAATTTGACGAATGCAACGATACTATACATTCAGATTCAATAAGCAGATTAAGATTTAAATAATATTAAGTTAAAGGGTGCTTAAAGAAGCGGTAACAATTTGTTTTTGTTTTTTTATATCAATTTTTTTATTTATTAAATAGTATTTGTTCTGTGCTTATATTAACTAGATAATAATCTGGCATGAATACTTGATATAAAATTATATATTTTAGTCTTTGTTATCTTCACAAAATTAAGTAAATGTAACAATCGTATAAATAATGGACACAACTTTACTTGTGGATGTGCTCGTTATTAATTACTATCATATAATCAACTATCACTATTTTCATTTGTTATAATATCAAAATTAAAATTAAGCTAATTTGTATTCATCTATTTATATAGGTAAGTTTAAATATTCATCTATTTATTAGGTCTATACACTTTTAGATATTATTATCTTATATTTTGAACTTCCATGAGTGGATCAACAAAATTAACTCAAATGTAACAAGTGTACAAGTCTAATTCAATTAAGCTTCAGTTAAACGGATATAGTTTTTATTTATTTTTATTTTTTTATGTTTAGCATTTGTTTAACACCAAATCATCTCCATAAAACTAATTGGTTAGTTGCATATATCTGCGTTCAAGGGCCACTATATTTGTGGATGTGCTAGTATAGATGTAGTTTAAATATTCTATGTTTTCAACTTTTTCCAAATATATTTTCTATTTTGTTTTTGTTTCTAATTCAATTAAAAATCTGTATAAAAAATTTAAATTAAATATTTTAGCTATAAATACCAAGAGATATTTGAAGATATTAAACTATTTATAAATATAAAAACTCAATTTAAACATTTCAAAATTTAAATTTAAAAAAATAAATAAATAAATAAATACAAAACTTCAATTTAAACCCCTCTCTCTCTATAGAACTTCTCATTCTCTTTAAACAACATCGGTAGATTGTTCTATAAATCAAGTTGTTAGTAGCTAACTACTTTGTCAAATCTAGGAATAATGCACTGCACATGATATCCGAGTATTATTACATATTTTGTTGTTGGATGTTAGGCAGCTAAACGAAATATTTAACTAACAAAAACGAAAGGGAATTTTGATTTAACTTTATTTAAGGATTTACATTGGATAACTTTTTAACATTATATTTAAATATTTATATAATATTTAATATCTTAAATATTTATGATATATTTTATATATCAACTATAAGTAAATAATGTTTTTTTTCGATAATATTTATTTTAAAAAGTTAAGGAAAGGTACACTAAATTATCTATGTAAAAGGGTTTAGTAGAGATACCATCCCATAATTGAGAGTAACCCTTTGGATTTATCTGCTAACTTTTCTTTGAAAATAAAAAATGTATGTATCGAGTCCACGGCCAAAAACAACATTTACACTAAAATTATTTATCTTATCATATGCAATGTAGAATGAGTATAGAATTAGGCTTATGGACTCAATGGTGATATATATCATATGTTTTTTTTTAATAGTGCATATTATTGTTATTATTGACTTGTTCTTCTCTTATACTCTAATTTCCCTCATGACCTTTTATACACATAAATATAAAATTAGTCTTACCAAGGTATCCACTCCCTTATAGTCTAATCTTCAATGAATGCCAACTACAATTTGTGGGATTAATGATTTTCCACGTCCTTATATAATGAATGGTAATATGATACTATTACTCCATGATGCATATGGGATGACTCCTTTTACATACGATAGATAAAATTTTGCATTCATTTGCTAGATAAGAAATCATAATATCTTACAATGTTCATCACACTAGACATCATTACACATCCAAATGTAACTTTACACATTCCAACACTACCCCTTACTGATGACTAGGGAGAAGGAACACACATGGAGGAAGATGACATTACATTAACATTCCCCATGATGACAAATTCTTGCATTCCCAACCAATTTCGAAGATGCACTAACATTTTCTTATGTCATGGATTTGCTGAAGATATATGCCACTTGATGTTTAGTGGGAAAATACTCCAAACAAATAACGCCATCTGCAACAAGAGATCAAATGTAATGAGTATCAAGTTCAATGTATTTGGTCTTAGACTAATACACTCAATTATATCCAAGATAAATTGCACTCTGATTTTCACATCTTAACTTAATAGGATACTTTTGAACCAATCCAATCTCTACAAGAACATGCATAATCCACACTACTTCTTTAGTTGTTTCCTTAGAAACCATGTACTTTGCTTCACACGAGGAAAGAGAAAGATTTCTTAGCTTCTTGCTAAACCATGAAACTAGACCTGAACCAAGATGAAGATGTACCTTGTAGTAACTTTCTACTATGAATTATCCCTTTCCCAATCATAATTTGTATAACCAAGAAGTGAAATTGTAGTTGTGTTAGAATAGAAAACACCATAATGTAATGTCCCATGTAAAATCAAATAATTTCCTTTGTTTCCTTCCAAACTACTATTTCATGAGGCTTTTGCACAAAGATGCAGACCATACTAATGGAAAAAGAGAGTTCATGCCTAATGTGTGTCAAATATATCAAACTAACCACAAGATGGAGATAAAAGGTGGCACCAATAAGAGGAGTATCACTATCAACATTTCACTTTACTCGAAACTAGAATGACATTGGTGAAGGCTAGTAAATATGAAGCATATTTAGGCTGAGAAAGGAATATACCATTAGCCATATGTCAATTCTAAAGACCCAAAAAATAATGCAATAGGCCTAAATTTGTGATTTCAAATTGATGCAAAATACTATTCTTCAATTCATGTATATAAATGTAAGCTCGGTTCTATTAAGGACTAGATCATCCACATAAAGTACCACAATGAGGACATCATCATCAAAGTTCTTAACATACATATTTTGATAAGAACTACATCATTTGAAACCATTATTCAAGAAATAAGTATCAATTTTCTCATACGAAGCTCTGGGTTCCTGTTTAAGACCATATAAAGACTTGTTTAATTGCATACCAAACATGAAGTTTCAATCGTCATAAACCAAAGTGGTTGTTGCATGAGCATTCGCATTAATTTGAGGGACCAAAACATGCTTCCTATTTCCAAAAGGAAAATGAGTACATGTTTCTTAGCACTAGCACTTAAGGATCCCCATCCTGACAATGTAGAAGACACGCATGTTGGGGAAAGGGAAGGCATGTGTGTTATATATGTTAGAACCTAGGTGATATTGAGAGGTGGGGTGAATCAATATCATACACTTTCTATCCTTTCTAACACTTGTTTTTTCATGCAATATTTTATTAGCATATAAATCATGTATCATAAGCAAATTAGCACAAAGAAAACTATGAATGATATATATAACGAAACCTTATATGTACATATTCTTCCTACTACAATTAATATTGGGAGACACCAATCTCCAAAACAAATGTAAGCACTAACTTAATGGTTTTGCTGAAAACAATCAAATAGGATCACCAAATCCTTGCAAGCACCAAATTGCTATGTTATAGGAATCAACCTATGAGGACATGAATCCTCCTATGAGGTCCAACTCATATCAATAAGAACCAACTTTATTTTCCATGAACCAACCTATGGAAGAAACCAATATTCTATCCTTACCCCTTCCTACTTCCCAAATATAATTTTTTCGATGAATACCTCAATCACAATCAACTCTTATTTCTCTACTCTTCCTTCTTTGTAATGCGCTAACTGTCGAACATAAAGTTCTTCAAAGTTTTTCGGTTCTACACAAACTACTAGACACACTGAAATTTACACTTTTGACTATCTTTGCGCAAACATTCTTCAACACATATTCCCCTTGCTTGAATGCTCCTTGGGATTTCCTCTTAAATAATTCATACATAGATCTGCACAACTACTCCTTGTACATTTGTGCGACTACTCCTTGTATTTGAACATTTTAGTTATTTGCACTCTTTCTCAAGTCATTGTGTAATTGATTCTCCTGGGCATTTCATCTGACCTCGAAGCTTGCAATTTCAATGCATTACTTCATCTATATTTTAAATCTTACCGAAAGACTTCAATCTCCCGCTTATTTATATTGATCTTACTCAATTGATGTGTCCACAAATTGGGGTTTCTCTATGTTAGTGAGGACCCTTCTTCCTTTATTCTTTGTCAATCTAATGACTGTTCTTATTCTTTTGTTGGTGATCACTATTAGAATTCCTATGATATAGCGGGATTTGTGCACTTGAGTGTCATATCTTGGTGGGACTTGTGTACATATTCTTACATACTTCTTCAAACTAGAATTGCACACATATTTTCTATATACTTCTTCAAATTGCAACTGCACACACATTTTCTATATACTTCTTCAATTTGGCTTTGAGAATTCAACCCCATCACCAAGTTTAATAGTCATTTTGACATCAATGACAACCCAAAGCTCAACAATAGAATCAAAAAATTTGTATGCATTATGCAATGAAAAAACATGTACACATTTTATAACTCATGCTATAAATGCCCAAAACAAGCCCGTCAAAATTTATTCCACCCTCATCTTTACTTGGAGACTCACACTGACAAGAAAAAAAGAAGGAAAAATGATCACGATCAACCTCAAATAGGAGATTCAATGACAAACTTTGAATATAATGGGAAATTCTCCAATGAATTTATCAATTCTACAACTATTTCATTTGAAATCCTCCAAATAATTTGTCAATAATTTCAATTTGTTGATGCCCACTCAAACAACTTGGACAAATTTATAATAGAGACTCCTCTTTAGGAATAAATCACTAAAGACCATCTTAATGAGGAAATTGAAAAATTCCTTCATGATTTATCAAAATTTTCTCCCTAAACCCTAAAATTTATTGATTGGATCATTTTTTTCTCCCTAAACATGTTTGTTTTGATTGACAGTGAGAGCACCCTTAGTTTTTCTTATTAGCAGATTCTAGAGGAAATCCTTTGTCATGTCCATGTGGAGTATAATTTTCAAATTATGATAGTTAGTGGTGTTATGATGAAATGTGGTGGAATTTGTGAGAATGTGAAACTTCAAATTTGCCAAAAATAATCCAAGAGTTACCCAAAAAAACTATATTGATTGTTCTATTAAACAATGTAAGTGTACACACCTAAATACATGGAGGTTTTTTGGTGAAGAGAGACACTTTCAATTATTTAAATCGTAACTACTATGTAGAATATATCAACCACACACTAAACAATTAGGAGCTAATATAATCCTCACCCAACAACCTCCTAAAGCCTCTCAAGAAGTATCTTCATGTAGAGACCTACTCTCAACTTCATAATAATCAATACAATAAGAAACTTATGTGACTAAATACGAGAACACAAGACATGTATGAATTAACTATTATAATACTTCACATTAATGGGTACATTTCTTCTTCATTGACATCTTCATGATTCTTTAATATAATGAAGTAAATGCTTCTTCAAATATTGAATATGATATCACACTACAAAGTCTTCATTTGGTATGAAATTGTATTTTTATTTTCTACCTTAAGTATAGAGTTCTCGCCAAACTTTCAAATTCCTTTTAAAGGAACAACCATCCATCATAGTACATGATTCATTCAACTCCTTGATGAAATCCCCTTGAATTTGCAACAAAATCCACTAGTAATTTCCAAGCACTAACCCACGCAACCAATTCACATTTATTTCTATAGATACACATTTCATTAATTTCAACTAAATCTAACACACGTTGTCAAACATCACTCAAAGTTTATATCTACTAAATGGTTTACTAAACACATTTAACTATTAAAAACTCCTTATACTACTAAACAGTCTCCCCTTTAAGGAAACGCAACAATGAGCACTAGACCTCCAACTATGTCAAGTCTAATGCCACATAACCATTGTTGGATATTGGACCATGAGTTTTATGCGACATTAACAAACTAGGGGAACACATGCATGAATAGGGATTATAGCCATACTACCAATAACATTCCACAAATTTTAAAACTTGCCCCAAATACGAAAGGTCCGTGATCCTTCCTTTGTGCACTAATCCCTAGACTCATTATACCCTTATGTTGCTCTTGGGCCAAAAGTTTCGTTGAGAGGATTTCGAAACAAATTGACAAGCCTCCTCTTCATGGCAACAGTTGGTGCCATGCGAAAGAATCCCAATTTGATTACATGAGTTGGAACTATATAAATGCACATGGTCATGATAGACTTTTAAAAAATAGACATAACTTAGTATATACTTTTCCATTTTGATAAAAATCAAGCTTGTGCATTACTTGTAGAGTGTTTTTACTATAACATTATGCAATTTTCCATGGTTTGAGATGGTGTATTAGGGGAGCCTTTCCCATATAAATGTTTTTATTTATGCAAATTGATCTACATCTACCTTGGCAATATGTACTTGAACCTTAGTAGTGTTTGACATTCTAGAAACTTAACAAAATTTGGTATGCTAGAACATGAAAATCTCTCATTTTCCAAACTTTTATTTGCACTAAGATATATAATGTTATAGTTGTTGTTATATAAAAACAATAAAGTAAATAATAATATATAATTGCAAAGAATATTAGCATTTAATTATTGAATGGGTTCCTTATAAGGATGTGACTTAACATAAGAATCACCATCAAGACTTTATAAGCTTGACACTTCTTATTGTAACTCATCATATCATTATTCAATAATTAATTTATATATTTTATTGCCACATGTTGTTTCAGTGTTCGTATGTAAAATGTGGCTTTTTGTTTGACATTTTTAAGGGCTAAATGTTGGCCTTTCATAAAATTAGAAATGAAGTATGAATTTTAATTTCACCAATAATTGTAAAGTACATTTTTATTCAATGTTCTACTAAGTTTTCAAGAAGTAGAGTGTGGGAGCCGGGAAAAGCACATTGAGGGCTTGTAGAGACACCCCAACATTTTGGGGTATAGGAAGTCAGTCTCTAAAATTAGGAAAAAAAATAAAAATAACAACTCCAACATATAAATATATCAATTCCTCATCTCATCATCATTTGCATACTAGCATCTATATCTTCCTTAAGAATTTAGTGTAATGTAAATGTATTGGTTATAGCCAAGCATATCATATCTATGTTTGTTTTTTTTTATTTCTTTTTCTTTTGATTTATAATGACCATTTAGAGTAAAAGCCTAAAATTTAAGATGAATGATTTTTGTTTTTAAGTAAAAAAATTTAAAAATTCTAGGGTGTGGTAAAATAAGGAAGTAGACCTCTTATATATAATATTTTTTATTAAATATACAACAATGTGTATATCATTTATATATAGTTAAACATGTATTCAATATTTTTAATGAGATATTAAATATCAACCATTAAATATTTAAAATATTCATTATTTTTTTAAACATGTTTTTTATAACCAAAATTACTAATGGACTTCATGTAAGAGAGAAAACTATAGTTATTAATCACTTAAGAATGAAGTAAATAAGTATTTATCATTACTTACATTTTAAATTAATTAATTAAGGTTTAAATTGTGTTAGGGTTAACCTATAGTTTCTTTCTAGTTGTATTTGCATGTAAAAAACCCTATTTATAGTAGGTTTGTAATTCTCCTTTGTAACATGCCAAAGTAAGAAGAGATGCTCTTTTGCTGGCCTTGGCCTTATTTGACCAAGGACCAACAATAAATGTATTATTGATTGGTTGCTTTTCAAAATTAGTGTTGCTATTATATTTACATTTTTTTTTTGCATATTTCTATTCCTATAAAATTGAACTACTAAGTATGAAATGAAAATATATTTATTTTATAGTGTTTGAATAATTAAAATTTGGTTTTTTAAAATTAATTTTCAAAATTATTTGGCTTTTTAAAATTAATTAGTATCAATATTACACTAAAATCAAATATTTAACAAATTCAAAACTTTTAAAAAATTCCATATAAAAAAACCAATAAAACCAAATTATAATTATACTATGCTTTACACCATGGCTTTTTTTTAAGTGGTTTATAGTTATCTTACAAATACAGTTCATAAATTATTCATAGCAGCATAATTTGAGTACTAATAGTGAACAATTATAGATGATATTTTTAATTAAATATACAACAATGTGTATAACATTTATATATAGTTAGACATATACAATATTTTTAATGAAATATTAAATACCAATCATTAAATTTTAAACCTAAAAAAACATTTTATTTTTTAAACATATTTTTTATAACCAAAAATACTAATGCACTTAGTGTAAGAGAGAAAACACTTAGTTATTAATAGTTATTAATCATTTTAAGATTAAAGTAAATAAGTATTTACCATTACTTACATTTAAAATTAATTAATTAATGCTTAAATTGTGTTAGGGCTAACCTGCCTCCGGAATGTGCAAGGATGGAAGTGGTTTTGGGCACATGGTTTTGGAAGCCTATAATTTCTTACTAATTATATTTGCATGGAAAAAACCCTATAATCTCTTATTAATTACATTTGCATGTAAAAAACCCTATAATTTCTTACTAATTATATTTGCATGTAAAAAAACCCTATAATTTCTTATTAATTATATTTCCATATAAAAATCCCTATTTATAGTGGAGTTATAATCCATAAGTGTTTTATAACTTATAACCTCAAAATTAAAAGCAATGCACCATATCTTATTCAAACCCATATCCCCCATAGGAACTTCACCTTGACATAAACACAAGTGGTTTAGATAATTTTATTAGCTTCGTACTCATACTTTTTTGAAATTCTTTTATGGACAACAAATTTGACGGGCACCAACGACATATACTTTAAATTTTTAGGTTTGGATAATGAGTGACTTGTGTTCCTTATTGACACATATTTTTGTCCTCCCATTTTCTTTCAAATGTGACTCTTATCATACAAACTAAAACTGGGCCTTTTGAAAAGATAGTGCAAGAAACATCCCTGTGAGTTTTTACATTTTTTTGGTGTCATTGTGATGACCTTGAATTTTCAGTGTGATTGACTCCCCAAAACATTCTATAGCAACTTCACGTTTTCACCCTTCTTCAAACTAGAACTGCACACATATTTTTTATATACTTCTTCAAACTGGAATTGCTCAAATATTTTCTATATACTTCTTCAATAAGGATTTGAAAATTTAATCTAATCACGAAGTTCAATATTCATTTTGACATCAATGAAAACCAAAAGCTAAACAATAGAATCTCAAAATATGTATGCATAATGCAATGAAAAAACATGTACACATTTTATAACTCATGTTATAAATGTCCAAAACAATCCCATGAGAGTTTATTCTACCCTCAGTGTGACTTGGAGACTGTTATCAACCAAAATGGCACTTCTCCATCCAAGTGCTAAAATCCATTATGTCGGTACACAAAAGGTCAAATAGGATTGAAGTGGCCAAAACACTATATATGTGCATGGCCATTGATGCATGATCTCCAAACCATCGTGATATATTTTTATTCTGAGTTTAGGGTTGCACGCACTGCTTTTTGCTTTGCAACTTGCGTGTCACATGCGAGTATTTGCATTGCAACCTGCATGTACATTGAACACGCGAGTTTCCTTTGAGCAACAAGCGTGTCACACACACCTTGCTTATATAAATACTCACGTGTACCTTAATTCAACATTAAAAAATATAAATATTGATTAGGCCCATCCCATGCCCTCTATTTATACATGGGGAAATAGAGAGGTTTCAAAGGTTAAGATGGTTGGGACATTTGGGATAGTAATGGATTAATGCCCAACTAATCTCATCTAATCATGATTTATATTTTTTAATGTTGAATTAAGGTACACACGAGTATTTATATAAGCAAGGCACGTGTGACATGCTTGTTTCTCAAAGGAAACTCATGTGTTCAATGTACACATGGGTTGCAATGCGAATACTCGTGTGTGACACATGAGTTGCAATGCAAAAAGGAGCATGTGAAACCCTAAACTCAGAATAAAAATATATCAGGATGGTTTGGAGATTATGCATCAATGGCCATGCACATCTATATTGTTTTGGCCACTTCAATCCTATTTGTCCTTTTGTGTACCGACATAATGGATGTCAGCACTCGGACGAAGAAGTGCCATTTTGGTTGATAATAAAGACCCGCACCCACAAGCAAAAAGAAGGAAAAAGAGATCATGATCAACCTCAAATAGGAGATTAAATGACAAAATTTGAATACAAGAGGTAATTCTCCAATGAATTCACCAATTCTACAACTATTTCATTTGAAATCCTCCAAATAATTTCAATTTGTTGATGCCCACTCAAACAACTTGGACAAATTTATAATAATGAGACTCATCTTTAGGAATAAATCACTAGAGACCATCTTAATGAGGAACTTGAAATTTTCCTTCGTGATTTATCAAAATTTTCTCCCTAAACCCTAAAATTTAAAATTTATTGATTGCATCAATTTTTTCTCCCTAAACATTTTTGTTTTGATTGACAGTGAGAGCACCATTAGTTTTGTTTATTAGCGAATTCTATAGGAAATTCATTGTTATGTCCATGTCACGCATACTTTTCAAATTATCATAGTTAGTGGTGTTACGATGAAATGTGGTGGAATGTGTGAGAATGTGAAACTTCAAATTTGTCATAAATAAGCTAAGAGCTCCTCAACAAAAACTCTATTCATTGTGTTATTACACAATGTAAGTGTACACACATAAGTACATGAAGGTGTTTTTGGTGAAGAGAGACACTTTTTGAATTATTTAAATCATAACTACTATGTAGAGTATATCAACCACACACTAAACAATTAGGTTCTAATATAACCCTCAACCAAAAACCTCCTAAAGCCTTTAAAGAAGCATCTTAATGTAGAGACCTACTCGCAACTTCAAAATAATAAATACAATAACAAACTTATGTGACTAAATACTAGCACACAGGACATGTATGGATTAACTATTCTAATACTTCACATTAATGGGTACATGTCTTGTTCATTGGTATCTTTATTATTCGGTAGTATAATGAAGTAAATGCTTCTTCAAATATTGAAGATGATCTCACACTTCAAAGTCTTCATTTGGTATGACATTGTATTTTTATCTTCTACCTTGGGCATAGAGTTCCGACCAAACTTTCAAATTCCTTTTAAAGGAACAACCATCCATCATAGTACATGGGTATCCAACCATTGCAATGACTAAATTTATAGGAATTCCTTCATGTACATGATTCATTCAACTCCTTGATGAAATCCCCTTGAATTTGCAACAAACCCCACCAATAATTTCCAAGCACTAACCTATGAAACCAATGTACCTTATTTTCTATTGATACACATTTCGTTAATTTCAGCCAAATCTAATACACATTATCGAACATCACTCAAATTAGACATCTACCGAATGGTTTACTAAACACATTTACGTGTTAACAACTCCTTATACTACTGAAAAATCTTCCCTTTAAGGAAACTCAACAATGAACATTAAACCGCCAACTATGACAAGTCGAATCCCACACAACCATTGTTGGATATTGGACCCTGAGTTTTTGCAACACTACCAAACTAGGGGTACACATGCATGAATATGGATTATACCCATACTCCCAATAACATTACAGAAATTTTATTCCCCAAATACTATAGGTCCATGATCCTTCCTCTATGTACTAATCCCTAGACTCATTATAGGCTTATGTTTCTCTTCGGCCCAAAATTTCATTGAGAGGATTTCAAAACAAGTTGCTAAGCTTCTTCTTCATGGCAATAGTTGGTGCTATGTGAAAGAACCCGAATTTGATTACATGAGTTAGAACTACATAAATGAACATGGTCATGATAGACTTTCAAAAAACAGACATAACTTAGTATATACTTTTCCATTTTGATAAAAATCAAGCTTGTGCATTACTTGTAGAGTGTTTTTACTGTAACATTATGCAAATTCCCATAGTTTGAGATGATTTATTATAGGACACTTTCCCATATAAATATTTTTGTTTATGCAAATTGAACTACATGTAGCTTTTTCAATATGTACTTGAACTTTAATAGTGTTTGTCATTCTAGAAACTTAACAAAATTTGTTGTGCTAGAACATGAAAAGCTCTCATTTCCCAAACTTTTCCTTGCACTAAGATATATAATGTTATAGTTGTTGTTATAATTACAATTTATATATAAACACTTTAAAGTAAATAATAATATATAATTGCAAAGAATATTAGCATTTAATTATTGAATGGGTTCCTTATAAGGATGTGACTTTACATCAATTGTAACTCATCATATCATTATTCAATAATTAATTTATATATTTTATTGAGAAAAAAATGTTCTCAAATTATGGTAAACAAGTTTTTTTACTTCATTTGGTATCATAGCGAGTTCACTCATTATCCCCTCCCCATTTCCATGTTGATTTCATTGCACACTCCTTCCACTCCATTTGTACCTACTCTCTGATGGCATCCACTCTCCACTGTTCTTTCTCCCACACCAAATCCCTATTTTCATTTTCATCTGCTGCAATAATTTTAGCCACACCACACTCCTCATGTACCCCTCTCCCAAATCATTCCCCCTCCTTCCATCTCTTGTCCCTTCATCATCCACATTGCAAGCATATAACAGAAATTGGATCTAGGAACACCCCTCAGTGTACAAGATCTCAATTAAAGATGAATGTCCGAGTGGAAGAATTAGAAAAATACCAGTCTTGATATTATAAAACTCTCAAATATGTAAACCCAAGACTAGATCAAATTAAAGCTAAGCTACGGGAAGGAAAAGAAGAATTAATAAGGTTTTTTAAGATATGAAGTTGAAGGCATTGTATGATGGGAAATGAGTTGAGAGCATAAATAAAAACAAGCATAAAATAATGTTTGGATAAAATCATGAATTAATTCATGGATATATGCTCCCCTATCAATATTTATTCACTAAAAACAAACTACCCACCCAGTGGTTCAACATTTACAATTTTTCCTCACCAAATTTCTTCAAGGTTTAAACTCTACAAAACCACAAAGATCACAACCACTTTTCATCCCTTAATTTCAACCCAACGCATGTAGGTTCAATGCAACCAATGAATGGATATCCAATCAATCCCAATCTAGAGTTACTAATGTGTGATGGTGAAACAAAATAGAGTGTGGTGTGGATCAATAGTAGCATTATACTATTATTTTATTTAATATCATGTTTTCCTATACTAAGATGCTTTAGGAATCCTATTTCTTAGAAGTTTATAATATGATATAAACGTGCTATTAAAAATGGGTTGATGAAAATGCATACCTATAATATTTGGTGAAAATAGGGGTTTTCTTAGTTGGAAAGGTATATTGGGAGGGGGGTTCAACAATACTATTTCAGGAGGAATTTTCCAATATTTAGTTAAATTAGGGATATTCTTTAATATCCTATGAACAACCATGATATGTAACAAGTTAACTAAATGAACCCCTCGTGGTTGTTCTTTGGTCAAGGGTCCTAACATAGCTAACTATTTTGCAAGTAGGAAACAATGATTCTATGAACCAATGTACTAAGAATTGATCTGGGATATCTGCTTTGATAACCCTTCGGTTCCTCCCCTACTCATTAATATGATCAAGTATGTGGTTAGAATTAGATTTAATACATAAATTAAATAGCTATGTACATGTTTCATAGCATATAAGAATTTGAAAATGTGTCAAGAATACCATACCTAAAGATGAAAAATCCATGAAGGTGCTACAAGGAAACTCAATGTACCATTTTGAAGCACTTCTCGTGAGATTTCATTGAAACAAACACAACTTGATACTATCGTCAAGTAAGGAATTATATTAACACCATAAGTGAAATGTCATCACATGATTTAATGTGTAAGGGACCTCACTGAGTCCTTAGTAAATTATGTTAATATCAACTTATTTAATGCATCCAACCTTGTTTTACTCTCATTTTCTCATTTTATAAGCTATAATCTTGTTTTCCTAATTTTGTTTGATTTATGTTTAATTAAAGGTACTAATAAATGTAACATTTCAAGTATAATTCTATTCTAACCAAATCGTAATATAATTTGAATATCAACAAGGTTCACTACTAACAATACAGTGCAGGGATAAAATAGCTTGCAGCATATTCAACTAAATTTTTTCATTATAATTATAAAACATGAGACTAGAATGGAAACAATATACCTGTAAGATAACAGTTTGTCCCTTCAAGTTCCTTGTCCTTGCAACTTGCAATTGTCCCTCTACAAGAAAAATCAACCAGCCAAACTAATCTGCCGCCCTTCCAACTAGGAAAGTCTCGCGGACTTCCTAGCTCCCCGAACATAGTTATTGGACCCCTGAGCCACAAACCTGAGTACATTTCAACTAGCCAATAAAAAATCCCTTTTCCTTTGAAAAATCCCACCTCCTCTTCCTCAATTTTTCCTCCCCTTTCGATCCCCAAACCTGCACATTCTTCCCCCTATATCCTACTCTTCACCGACTCTTCCTCCCTTCATTACTACCTTATCCTCTAATAAATGTCCCCCAACCTCCTTCAACCTCCTTATTTACTATGCCAGTCATTAAGTCACAATCAAATCCTACTTGAGACATGGTCACGTCCAAAGCAATAACCGTGAATAATTATTAATCACTTGTATATTCATTAACCATTGATTTATTACTAGTTTCACATCTTCATTATACGATCGTATGTGAAAATTTAATTACATTTAATGGATGAGGTTCCACCGCCTCATTTATAATATCAATGTAGTCATAATTACTTATTAAATAATATACAATTTTCAACTTTTAACTCCACCAAGTATTTTGGCAAGGGACTTTCCATAAAAATTACATTTCAATAATAATTATTATATGATAAATGATTATTTAATTAATTAATAAGTTTTAACATTGAATATTCAATTGCGAATAATATCTAGTTAATTATTAATATTATAATGAAAAAAAATATTTTCCAAGCACTAATGTCATTTAATTTATGTGGTACTATTTTCATAATCAATCTTAATTACAATTTTTGATTTAATTAATATGCATTAATCAAGTTAATAATAACCTAATTAACATTATTACACCCTCATTAATATTATTTAACATTCTTAATACACAGTTAATATTAATAGACCAAATTAATAATAATCTAATTAATATTATTCACCATTATCATTGATAAACCAAGATCTTGAACTAATTAAGATCATCAATACTTTATTAAGCATTTAGTGATCAAGCAATTCAATCGGGAATTAAGCTAACCACAATTTCTTATTATCTTTATTAGTCATCATTAACATTATCGACCATCATTAATTACTAATCATGATCATAATTAATTAATAGTTAATTTATAATCTTGACGTAACAGTATCATGTCCTAACTAAGATAGGTAATAGCATTTATAATGTGATAATTCGCAACCTTATTCATCCAAGTTATCTTGATAGTGCATTAGAGAATTCATACAACATATGTAGACGATCTATGTAAGTGTAGATAATGCTTGCATAGCTCATGTAGGTATACCAACAGTACTGACAAAACATCACACATAATCACACAAGTTCCTAGTTTCCTAGGCATACTTTAACATGCATTCTCAGTGTCTATTCATTACCTCATATCATAATATGCTATGACACCAACATAATATATACTGAAACACAACACAAGAGCCAAGCAAAGGGTTTCAACACACAATAAATCAATTTGCCTTCTAAAACTTCCATGTCATTCCTATATATCTACTTTATTCTATATAGTTCACAACTAACTTACAAATATTATCCTTCTTCTACTGAACTACCATGGAGTGTCAACTACATGACCTAAATCCAATTAGAACCCGTAAGCGAAAGTGTCAACTCCATCGACCAAGATTCCCCAATAGGCGCCCACTAGTAATCATCACATACCTTGGGGAGCGTACTGTAGCACAACCCTCCCATGACTCCAGGTTTCGAGGATAAATGGTGGGTAATACGTCCACCCCCTAATGGAACAAGGGTCTATGTCTACATCGACATTGTGACTGCGTTGTGACTGTCATACTTAGGTTTTGTCATCGAATAACCAATTTTAGTGGTTGAGTTTCCTGAAATCCCACACCAGCCCACACATCATGATAATAACATCAATCACATATAAAAATAACAACTCATTCTCATACCATATATTTTGGAAATCATGTCATTGAGGTACTTCTACTTGGTAGGGCTTAGCTATCCGTTAGCACTCCCTTACTTCTTTTAAACATGTCGATTAGTCTCATAACAAAATGTTGTTCATTCATCGACGTGTACATACATGATCTGTTAATACTAACAACAACAATATAATCATTTGCACCATGCATATGACATCATAATCATTTACTTGAACAAAACTTAAATCAATATCCACGTACCATTATCTATTAAAATTTTCATGCTAAAGACGTAATAAAAAAGGGTCATAATTCATAATATTAACATCACACATGTATATGTACTTTCCGTAAAATAATAAATCCATATGTCCATAGTGTCATCAACTGAAAAGGTTCCACAACAATAAGAAAATACAACATGCAGTGATAGTTCAGGAAATAAAGTGAAACCAGGGTGTTACATGATGGGTCATCTCCTAGTTTTCTGTAAAATTTGGGTATATCTGATGGGAAATTGGTATGTATAGGTTGCCAACCATTCATATGTAGAATAGAATGATTTCTCAATTGAGATAAATCTAGTATATTTAGAGTAGCACTAAATGATGACTTCATATGTGTCATTGCAAAATCTTATTGCACGGAGGGATCCTGATGGCCCCATGAATATTTTCCTTTGAATTGATTGGAATTCTAAGATGGATTTTTCCGTTATAGAGATGAGCCCCAAGAAGATTGGGTACTTCCTATAATATGACCACTCCATTGCAGAATGGGGTTGATAGGAAGATTCCCCCCTTGTGGAGGTGGATTTCCTACTTATCGAGGTGGGCCCAAGAAGATTGGGTACTCCCTAGAACTTGACCACTCCATTGTAGAATGGCACATATAGGTGGATTGCCCCTTGGCATGGTACTTGTTGGGGGTATGGTATTTCCCCCATGCATTTGTGCTAGGATAATTTGGAGGATAACCCCAATACACTTCCACCCACCTCATGGAGGATAACAGCACAAAGTCTTCATGTTCATGAGGACTTTTTGTATATGTTTTTCTTTTACTATATGTGGTTTTATACTTTATCAAAAAATTCACCAAGAATTCACAAGATTTTATAATTTAGTAAAATGTTCGTAAATATGATGATGATTTATATTTTATACAAGAGTGGAATTTTAAAGCCAAAATAGAATCAAGAATTTTGTCAATAAGTGAAGGTACTAAATGAAGTAGTTGTAAAACACACGAATAAGATTGATGTTTTTGAACCAACCAAGGAAGAATAATACTATAAATGGAAATTTCATAAAAATTGTAGAAAATAACAAATATGATTGTTTAAATGCTTACTTAAAATTTATTAAGGAGTGGCTTACAAATCCTTAGTATTAACCAGATCAATACTTTTCATGACTACTGTAGCACCAAGATTAAAAAAAAAAAACATATGACCAAGTAGTTGAAAACATGATAGAGATGAGGAAAAATGACATTGAGGTAAAGAAAAGGCTACTAAGGACAACAATAAGATGAAGGAATCGAATAAAATTCTAATGATGGAGAAAAGAGTAAAAATAAAGAATATCACAAGGATTGGTGAATACAAAGTATGGAGTCCCCAGAAAAAGAAGGTAAGATAATTAACATTTTGTGAGTCATTTTCTAAGCATAACTCAGAATAAGACCAACAAGGAGTTGTATTAGAAACATGTTTCTGTTTAAGCCTGCAAGGAATTATTGATTGTTTGGCTATAAATGCTAAAACATGTCAAGCAAGAGATTTTGATGTTGGTCTTCACATAAATTCTACAAGTGTTGTAGAAGACTATGGTTGGAATTAAGGAGGAGTGTTGGCAAATACATTTAATTCCTTAGATCATCAATGTTAGCTTTAGTAGATCAGAAATTAAAATGTGGTTCACCATTTGTTAGAGGGCTACTCCACGGAAAATCCTAACACTTGATATTGGTATGGCCAGCTCATCATTCACACATTTATTACAAAGAGCTCCACAAAAGCAGCATGTCACTTACAAGAGTAGAACCTAGGTGGAGAAGGTAACATTCATTCTTCCTAACCACCCAAGCTACATCCATTTGACAATAGATAGGAATTTATTAAACTAATTGTTTGAAAAAACTAATTGGAAGATATAGAAAAGGCTTCATCTATCAAACTGATGAAAAAAACTAGAACTATTATAGCATATTAAGACAAGAATATGTAAAGTATTTTTTGAGAGGGATTTAATAGACAAAGAGCACTATGCTCCTATTTTTTTTTATAAAGGTGTATCTCTGTCTATGTCACTTCTGATTCGTTTGTTTATATGGTTACCGCTCCCGTTTATCCAACACCTTTCATCTCATTTCCCAAGGAATGGTGTCCTTGATGTAAGAATGAGATGAGACGTGAATTGAAACCTAAAGTGGACCATCTTTGAGATTGATTTACAAGTTTCGTTAGGTGTTGTGCTCATTATTGTTCGTAATTCCAAGAACATGAAGGCCGTTAGAGTTTCATTCATCAATAAAGTCATTGTTCGTAAAATCCACTTACCTTATGAACCAATATATCATCACACCTCATTAAAAATATATTGGAAGTCAAATACAGTTCCACACATCTTTATGTTTTCTTTATACCAAGTGCTAATTAGAATGCCCTACCTTTGCTTAAATCCCACAAATGAAAACTATGAAATTTTTGAAGTATAGACGTCGTAAGATGTTATTCATTTTATTTCAGTTTAATGTATTTTTAAAATATTAATAAATTCTAACGCGTGTATATAGTCTAAAGGGGTTGGATCCATTGCTGAAGAGCGAGGAGTTTTTCACCAATGTGCAAGGTTCAATTCTAATGAGGGCCTTACTCGAAGCCATGGGGAAACCTTGAGGTAGTTGTCGAACATGTGGTTCCACCGAGAGAAATTGTATTAAATGATCTCGTGACCCATAGACACATAAGTGGATCAAATCCCACCTCCATGTCCTTCTAAATTTTAAATCCCAAAGAGGTTGGATCCATTAGTGAAGAGCGAGGTGTTTTTCACCAATGCAAAAGGTTCAATTCCAGTGAGGTTCTTACCTAGATCCATGGGGGCACTTTGATGTAATGGTCGAACGTGTGGTTCCACCCAGCGAGATTGTATTAAATGATCTATTGACCCATGGACACATAAGTGGATCGAAGCCCACCTTCGTGTCCTCCTAACATTTTAAGCCCAAAGGAGTTGGATCAATTCGTGAAGAGCAAGGAGTTTTTCACCAATGGGAAATGTTTAATTCCAATGAAGGCCTTACCTGGAACCATGGGGACACCTTGAGGTAGTGGTTGAACGGATGGTTACACCTAAAGAGATTGTACTAAATGATCTCGTGACCCATGGACACATAAGTGGATTAAATCCCACCCCCATGCCCTCCTAACATTGAGGCCCAAAGGGGTTGGATCCATTGGTGAAGAGAGGGGAGTTATTCACCAATGTGCAAGGTTCAATTCCAATGAGGGCCATACCTGGAACCATGGGGGCACTTTGAGGTAGTAGTCGAACGTGTAGTTCCACTCAGAGATGTTGTATTAAATGATCTCATGACCCGTGAACACATAAGTGTATCAAATCTCTCCCCCATGTCCTCCTAACATGTCCTCCTAACATAAGCCCCCATGGGTGAGAACATAAGCCCCCATGGGTGTGGCTCATTAGCAATTCCCTTAATATGAAGTCACATGTTGTAAAGGAGGTCACGAGTTCAAATCACACTCAAGCATACCTGTGTCTCATGCTTGCAGACGAAAATTGTGGATATAGATTGATGGATAAAAGACTGAAACGATATGATAGGTTATAAAAAAAGACCCAGGGTTAAATCTCAGAACCAGAACCAAATCCATGCCTGAAAAATCCGGAGTTTTATATGCAATTTAGGGCAGGGCAATGTCTACAATGGAAATGAGTACGATAAAGAATATCGTTCCGTTAGACCATGGCATTGCTTTGATGCATGTGCAGGGAAAGAACAACTTCCGTAGATTGTTGCATAAATGAATGAAGCTGTAAACAGCAGATTAGTAAGTGGAATCTTCATATATGATATTTGAATACGATAAAGACACGACAGAATGTCATTACTGCACACATGATATCAGGTACTATATATTAATACACTCCACATTCTTGAAGGCCCGGGACTCACGAAATTTGGACGATGACGATTGCAAAACTACAATGATTAATGCACTCCACATTCTTTCTTGAATTTGTTTGAGTATTTAGAGATTATCTCAGATTTTGGACTTCTTTGAGAATAATTCATTTCATCGTCGTCGTATTTTGTTATGTTGATAGAGTTATTATTTGAGATTTGGGGTAGATTATGGCCTATGCCTTTTCATCTATGGACGAGGATGGGACAAGTGTTCTGTCGAAATTGATTTGGTAGTCGTTCAAAATTTGATATAAAAAAAAAAGTATAAAAAAAATTGGTAGCTAATGAATGCAAAATTGGTAGGGATGCATGGACAACTCATAGCTATGAATGGATAACCAAGAGTTCATGGACAGTAACTGGAAGAATGTGAGATAGAAAAAAAGAACTACTAGTTGATAAATGGATAAAAGGAAGAATGTTGGTGCTAATAGGTACTATAGGCATTGATAATTTAGAGTGGAACAAGTTTGTCTTCCTTTCCATCGTTATCTTTCAACCATTTGATCCCTATCAACCTGATCCAACCACAAACTATGTAGGTGTGCTAGTTATGCTTAAATGCATCTTGATTAAGATTTAAATAAGCTTAAGTTAAAAAGTAGTTAAAGAATGGGTAACAATTTGTTTTTGTTTTTTTATAAATTTTTTGTTTATTAACTACTATTTGTTTTGTGCTTATATTGACTCTAATAATTTTTAGCTTTTGTTTAACTACTAGCTATCTTCACAAAACTAATTAGTGGTTAGTTGTGTCTATTGCATTTACAAGTCACTTTACTTGTGCTTGTGTTAGTAATTATGTGGATATAAGCATTTAGATATTATCAGATATTTTTTACTTCCTTGAGCCAATCAACAAGATTAACCTAAGTGTAACAAGTGTATAACAGGGATTCATTTCATAGTCATCCTATCTTGTTATGATTAAATGCATCTTGAATAAGATTTAAATAAGCTTAAGTTAAAGGGTGGTTAAACAAATGGGTAACAATTTGTTTTTGTTTTTTCATATCAATCTTTTTTTTTATGAAATAGTATTTGTTCTGTGCTTTTATTAACTCTAATAATCTGGCATGAATAATGGATATAAAATTATATATTTTAGTCTTTGTTATCTTCACAAAACTAAGTAAATGTAACAATCTCTTAAGAATAATGGATATAAAATTATATATTTTAGCCTTTGTTTAACAACCAGCTATCTTTACAAAACTAAGTGGTTGGTTGTGCCTATTGCATTTGCAGAAAACTTTACTTGTGGGTGTAGTAGTTATTAATTACTTTCATATAATCAACTATCATTATTTTCATTAGTTGTATCAAAATTAAAATCAAGCTAATTTGTATTCATGTATTTATATAGGTATAGTTTAAATATTCATCTATTTATTGGGTCCATAGGCATTTAGATATTATTATCTTATATTTTGGACTTTCATGAATGGATCAACAAAATTAAGACTATAACAAGTGTACAGTTGTGACTCAGATGCTTCACTTAACCGGATATATATATAGTTTAGCATTTGTTTAACACCAAATCATCTCTATAAAACTAAGTAATCGGTTGCATATATCCATGTTCAGAGGCCACTTTACCAAATATATTTTTTATTTTATTTTTGTTTGGAGTTCAGTTAAAAATTTGTAAAAAAAAATTTAATCAAATTTTAAAGATGTTAAAACTATTTATAAATTAAAACACCTAATTTAAACACTTCCAAATTTAAAATTTACAAAAAAATATATATAAAACTTATATATAAACCTATTAATTTATATATGCTTACACTCTTTCGTGAAAACAAATATAACCTCTCACTAACCTCTCACTTGTTCGAACAACTTCCATAGATTGTTCCATAAATCAAGTTGTTAGTAGCTAACCACTTTGTCAAATCTAGGAATAATGCACTGCACATGATATACGAATATTACTGCATATTTTGTTGTCGGATGTTATGCAGCTAAAAGAAATATTATAAAACAACATTTTCCCGGGGAACAAAAGCGAAAGAGACTTTTGATTTAACTTTACCAAAGGATTTACATTGGATACTTCTTTTAACAATAAATTTAAATATTTATAATATGTTTAATATCTTAAATATTTACGATATATTTAATATATAAACTATAAGTAAATAATGTATTTTCGATAATATTTATTCTAAAAAGTTAAGAAAAGTTACACTAAATTATTTATGTAAAAGGGTTTAGTAGAGATGCCATCCCATAATGGAGAGTAACCCTTTGGATTTACTTTTCTTTTAAAATAAAATATGTAGATATCTTTCAAGGACCAAAAATATATTATAAATAATTAGGACTTTCCAATATTCGATCATGTGGGTGAGCGGCAACATTTACACTAAAATTATTTACCTTATCATATGCAATGTAGAATTAGGCCAAGTTTGTATGTGTTATGGACTCAATGGTGATATATCATATGTTTGATTTTTTAGAGTGCATATTATTGTTATTATTGACTTATTCTTCTCCCAATAATCATAGTTATATATTGTGAGCATTTTTAAACAAGGTGTGTTTATTTGATTATTATTTATTGTGAGCATTATTAAACCAAGTGTGCTTATTTTTCCATGAGCTATAATAGACCTTATTTTTCCATGAGCTATAATAGACCTTCAATTTAGTTTTAGGCTAGTGTACTTGGGTTGCCACGAATTGAGGGTATCCACTCTCTTATTATCCAATCTTCAATGAATGCCAACTACAATTTGTGGGATTAATGATTTTCCACATCCTTATATAATGAATGGTAATAGGATAATATTACTCCATGATGCATGTGGGATGACTCCTTTTACATAAGATAGAGAAAAGTATGCATTCATTTGCTAGAATAAGAAATCATAATACCTTACAATTTCCATCAAACTAGACATCATTACACATCCAAATGTAACTTTACACATTCCAGCACTACCCCTTACTAATGACTAGCGAGAAGAAACACACATGGAGGAAGATGACATTACATTAACATCCCCCCTTGATGACAAATTCCTGCATTCCCAAAAAATTTCGAAGATGCATAAACATTGCTTATGTCATGGATTTGGTGAATATATATGCTACTTGATGTTTAGTGGGACAACACTCCAAACAAATAACACCATCTGCAAAAAGATATCAAATGTAATGAGTATCAAGGTCAATGTGTTTGGCCTTGGACTGATACACTGGATTATATGCAAGATAAATTGCACCCTGATTGTCACATATCTTAACTTAATGAGATACTTTTGAACCAAACCAATATCTGCAAGAAGATGTGTAATCCACACTACTAGTTCTTTAGTTGTTTCCTTAGAAACAATGTACTTTGCTTCACAAGAGGAAAGAGAAAGAGTTATTAGCTTCTTTCTAAACCATGAAATTGGACCTGAACCAAGATGAAGATGTACCTTGTAGTAACTTTCTATCTGAATTATCACCTTCCCAATCATAATTTGTATAGCCAAGAAGTGAAATTGTAGTCATGTTAGAATAGAAAACACCATAATGTAATGTCCCATGTAAAATCTAATAATTTCCTTTGTTTCCTTCCAATCTATTTCATGATGCTTTTGCATAAATATGCAGACCATACTAATGGAAAAAGATAGTTCATACCTGATGTGTGTCAAATATATCCAACTCCCCACAAGATGGAGATAAAAGGTGGCAGCAATAAGAGGAGTATCACTATCAATAATTATCTTTACTCCAAACGAAAATGAAATTGGTGAAGGCATACAATCACTCATATTAAACCATGCTAGTAAACTTATTTGAATCATATTTATTCTAAGAAAGGAATATATCATTAGCCATATGTCAATTCTGAAGACCCAAAAAATAATGCAATAGGCCTAAATTTGTGATTTCAAATTGATGCAAAATATTATTCTTCAATTCATGTATATAAATGTAAGCTCGGTTCTAATAAGGACTAGATCATCCACATAAAGTACCCCAATGAGGACATCATCATCAAAGTTCTTAACATACATATTTTTATTAGATCTACATCATTTGAAACCATTAATAAGAAATAAGTATCAATTTTCTCATACAAAGCTCTAGGTTCTCGTTTAAGACCATATAAAGACTTGTTTAATTTGCATACTAAACATGAAGTTTCAACTATGATAAAACCAAGTGGTTGTTGCATGAGCGTTCACATGAAGTTGAGGGACCAAAACATGCTTCCTCTTTCCAAAAGGAAAACGACTACATGTTTCTTAGCGTTAGCACTTGAGGGTCCCCATACTGACAAGGTAGAAGAGACGCATGTTGGGAAAAGGGAAGTTGTGTGTGTTATATATGTTGGACCCCGAGTAATATTGAGAGGGGGATTGAATCAATATCATACACGTTTTATCCTTTCAAACACTTTTTATGTCATGCAATCTTTTATTAGCATATAAATCATGTACCATAAGCAATTTAACACAAAGAACACTACGGATTATATATATAACGAAACCTTATATGTACATAATATTCTTACTACAGTCAATATTGGGAGACACCAATATCCAAAACAAATGGGAGCACCAACTCACTGGTTTTGCTGACACCAATCAAACAGGATCACCAAACCCTTGCAAGCACCAACTTGCTATTTTACATGAATCAACCTCTAAGGACACGAATCCTCCTATGAGGTCCAACTCATATCAACAAGAACCAACTTTATTTGTCACGAACCAACATGTGGAAGACACCAATCTTCTCTCCTTACCCCTTCGTGCCTCCCAAATATAAATTTTCCGATGAATACCTCAATCACAATCAACTCTTCTTTCTTTACTCTTCCTTCTTTTTAATGTGCTAATTGTCGAACATTTTTTTCTATTCTACGCAAACTACTAGACACACTAAAATTTACACTTTCGATTCTCTTTGTGCAAACATTCTTCAGTAGATATTCCCCTTGCTCAAATTCTCCTTGGGATTTCCTCGCAAATAATCCTTACATAGATCTGCACAACCGCCCCTTGTACATCTATGCCAGTACTTCTTGTATTTCAACATATTTGGTTCTTTACACTCTTTCTCAAGGCATTGTGTGATTGATTCCCCTGAGCATTTCATCTGACGTCAAAACTTGCGATTTCAATGTATTACTTCATCTATATTCTAAATCTTACCAAAACACTTCAATCTCTCTCTTATTTATATTGATGTGTCCACAAGTTGGGGTTTCTCTATGTCAGTGACGCCCCTTCTTCCTTTATTCTTGTATCAATCTAATGACTGTTCTTATTATTTTGTTGGTGATCACTATTAGAAGTTCTATGATATAGTGGGATTTGTGCACTTGAGTGTTATAGTTTGGTGGGACTTGTGGACATATTCTTATATACTTCCTCAAACTAGAACTGTGCACATATTTTTTATATACGTCTTCAAACTGGAATTGTGCACATATTTTCTATATACTTCTTCAATCTGCCATTGAGAATTCAATCCCATCACCAAGTTCAATAGTCATTTTGACATCAATGACAACCCAAATCTCAACAATAGAATCTCAAAATGTGTATGTTTTATGCAATGAAAAAGCATGTACACATTTTATAACTCATGCTATAAATTCCCAAAACAAGTCTGTCAAAATTTATTCCACTCTCATCCTGACTTGGAGACTCACAACGACAAGCAAAAAGAAGGACGACACGATCATGATCAACCTCGAATACAAGATTCATTGACCAACTTTGAATACAAGAGGTAATTCTCCAATGAATTCACCAATTCTACAACTATTTCATTTGAAATCCTCCAAATAATTTGTCAATAATTTCAATTTGTTGATACCCACTCAAACAACTTAGACAAATTTATAATAGAGACTCTAGTTTAGGAATAAATCACTAGGGACCATCTTAATGAGGAACTTGAAATTTTCCTTCATGATTTATCATGTTTTTCTCCGTAAATCCTAAAATTGATTGATTGCATCAATTTTTTCTCCCTAAACACATTTGTTTTGATTAACAGTGAGAGCACCCTTAGTTTCATTTATTAGCAAATTCTAGGGGAAATACATTGTTATGTTTATGTGGCGTATAATTTTCTAATTATGATAGTTAGTGGTGTTATGATGAGATATGGTGGAATGTGTGAGAATGTGAAACTTCAAATTTGTCACAAATAAGCCAAGAGTTCTTGAGGGGGGGGAATCTATTGATTATGTTATTAAACAATGTAATTGTATACACATAAATACATGAAGGTTTTTCGGTGAAGAGAGACACTTTCCATTATTTAAATCATAACTACTATGTAGAATATATCAACCACACACTAAACAATTAGGAGCTAGTATAACCCCCATCCAACAACCTCCTAAATCCTCTAAAGAAGCATCTTCATGTAGAGACCTACTCTAAACTTTACAATAATCAATACAATAACAAACTTATGTGACTAAATACTAGCACATAAGACATGTATGAATTAACTATTCTAATACTTTGCATTAATGGGTACATGTCTTGTTCACTAATATCTTCATTGTTCTCTAGTATAATGAAGTAAATTCTTCTTCAAATATTGAAGATGATCTCACACTACAAAGTCTTCATTTGGTATGACATCGTATTTTTATCTTCTACCTTGAGCATGGAGTTCCCACCAAACTTTCAAATTCCTTTTAAAGGAACAACCATCCATCATAGTACACAGGTATCCAACCATTGTAGTAATTGATTTTATAAGAATTCCTTCATGTACATGATTCATTCAACTCCTTGATGAAATCCCGTTGAATTTGCAACAAACTCCACTAGTAATTTCCAAGCACTAACCTATGCAACCAATGCACCTTATTTTCTATAGATACACATTTCTTTAAGTTCACCTAAATCTAATACACATTGTCGAACATTACTCAAAGTATATATCTATCGAATGGCTTACTAAACACATTAAGTGTTAACAACTCCTTATACTACTCAGATAATCTCCCTTTTAAGGAAACTCAACAATGAACATTAAACCTCCAACTATGTCAAGTCTAATGTCACACAACCATTGTTGGATATTGGACCATGAGTTTTATGCAACATTACTAAACTAGGGGTACACATGCATGAATAGGGATTATATCCATACTCCCAATAACATTACACAATTTTAAAACTTTCCCCAAATACTATAGGTCAATGATCCTTCCTCTATGCACTAATCCCTAGAATCATTATACCCTTATGTAGCTCTTGGGACAAAAAATTCGTTGAGAGGATTTAAAAACAAATTGATAAGCCTCCTCTTGATTGCAATAGTCGGTGCCATGTGAAAGAATCACAATTTGATTACGTGAGTTGGAACTATATAAATGCACATGGTCATGATAGACTTTCAAAAAATAGACATAACTTAGTATATACTTTTCCATTTTGGTAAAAGTCAAGCTTGTGCATTACTTGTAGAGTGTTTTTACTGTAACATTATGAAATTTCCCATGGTTTGAGATGTTGTATTAGGGGATACTTTCCCATATAAATATTTTTGTTTATGCAAATTTAACTACATGTAGCTTTTGCAATATGTACTTGAACCTTAGTAGTGTTTGTCATTCTACAAAATTAACAAAATTTGGTGTGCTAGAACATGAAAAGCTCTAATTTCCCAAACTTTTGTTTGCACTAAGATATATAATGTTATAATTTTTGTTATAAGTACAATTTATATATAAACAATAAAGTAAATGATAATATATAATTGCAAAGAATATTAACATTTAATTATTGAATGGATTCCTTATAAGGATGTGACTTTACATAAGAGTCACCATGAAGACTTTATAAGTTGGACACTTTTTATTGTAACTCATCATATCATTATTCAATAATTAATTTATATATTTTATTTTAAAAAAATGTTCTCAAATTATTGTAAACAAGTTTGTTTACTTCATTTGGTATCATAGTGGGTTCACTCATTCTCCCCTCCGCATTTCTATGTTCATTTCACTGCACACTCCTTCCACTCCATTTGTCCTTACTATCTCATGGCATCGACTATCCACTGTTCTTTCTCCAACACCAACTCCAACACCAACTCCTGGTTTGCATTTTCATTTGTTGCAATCCTTTTACCCACACCACACTCTTCATGTACCCCTTCCCAAATCATTTCCCCTCCTTTCATATCTCGTCCCTTCGTTATCCAAACTGCAAGCATATAACGTAAATTGGGTCTAGGCATTCCCTTCAGTCTACAAGATCTCAATCAAAGATAAATGTCTGAGTGGAAGAATTAGAAAAAGACCAGGCTTGATATTCTAAAACTCTCGAAGATGTAAACTCAAGATTAGATCAAATTTAAGTTGAGCTACAGGGAGGAAAAGAAGAATTAATAAGGATTGTAAGATATAAAGTCGAAGGAGTTGTATGATGGGAAATGAGTCAAAAGCAGAAATAAAAACAAGCATAGAAGAATGGTTGGATGAAATCACGAATTACTTCATGGATAGAGGATCCCCTGTCAATATTGATTCACTAAAAACAAACTAGCCACCTATTGGTTCCACATGTACAATTTTTTACTCGCCCAATTTCTTCGAGGTTGAAACTCTACAAAACCACAAAGATCACAACTACTTTGCATCCCTTAATTTCAATGAGATGCATGCAGGTTCAATATAACCACTGAATGGATATCCAATGAGGCCCAATCTAGAGTTACCAATGTTTAATGGTGAAACAAATTAGAGCATGGCGTGGATCAATAAAGTAAAAGAATTATTTTGCATACACAAAATCTTATCCGATGACGAGAAGATAAAATATGGCTCAATACAACTTCAAGGCCAAGCATATAACTAGTATATGTGGCATAAGATTATGACAAAAGTGTGTTCCTACAACTGAGCACATTAAAAAATGAATTCTTTAAAATATTCGAAGATGTGACCATGCTTCCATTTATAGTACACCGATGAGTGTAATGATAATACGGCTCAATTAACTCATGATCCATGCCTGTGCGTGAACCTAAGAATATAGTGATAGCTAATATAGAGTGCACCTAGAGAAGTATAGTGATACGTAATAACATCGAAGATATTAATAAATTAATTGCAAACTCTAATTTTCTCAATTCCCTTTGAGATTTGTTTTGGGTTTGTAGAGTATAATATCATGAATTGATAATGAAAGCACGGGTTTTATTGAATGGTAAAACCATGAATGGTGAGAATGAAACGAACCTGAGTAAAACTATAATGTGGGCCAAAACCTCGACAAAATCCATCCCTGAAAATATGGAGGGAAAGAACAATGCCCATATATTTTTCCATAAATCAGAGTTGTAAACAATATATTACTAAGTGGAATCTTCATATGATATTTGAATACGATAAAGACAGGACAAAATGACATTCCTACGCACAGAATATCGAGCACTATAAAGACACTACACATTCTTGAAGGCGTGGGACTCACGAAATTAGGACGAGGACGATTGCAAAACTATAATGATTAAAGTGGAATTTGTAGAGAGAATTTGAATAATGCACATGAGATGGGGTCGTGGGGCTTTGATCCATTCAACAAGAGCAACGGTACTACATATTGTAATGTCTCCAAAATTTGAAAAAAAAAATTGTTGGCTAGTTAAATGCTACCTTTCAAGGACATTGTTTTATCTTTTGCAGAATGTATCTGTCGTTGTTTACCAAATCTAAGTGTCGTAAGTTGTCTTTCCATTTTCATGTATTTTCCTATATAATGACTATCTATTAATGTGATGTGGTTATGTTACTTGGATTTGTTTATATGATTTCTCTGCTTGTCTTTACTAATAACATACATTTGTATATGTTGGTTTAGTTACGTTTTACTTCCTATTTATATGTCTTGTTTTTCGTTTATGATTTTATTTATTAAAATATTTGACTTGCCTTTAAATGTCAAGGGGTGGAGTGGTCGGGTTTTATCCCTTGAGGGGCCACTCGGAGAGGTAAAAAGTTTCCTTCTACTTTCATGGGGCTTACTTAGTTCATTGCAAACTAATGAAGACTTCCACTTTTGTGCAGGTTACTTTGTCGGCGAATTTTATCTACGACGGTGGAAAGTAATAACATCCTACAATGTGATAACTATGCTACACTATCCTATTCAAAGCTGGAGATAAGAGGACTAAAGTCCTGGCCTAGCTGTGCCTATGTTCTACGTTTATGCAGAGTTGAAAGTGTATGGTTTAAATATTTATGGTCGTCATTATGTTTTAAGGTTATGAAACCTTATCCACCTTTATTGTTTATATCGGACTAATTTGTAAATGCCTAGGGTTTAAGGCATGATCCATATGTCATGGAAAGACCGTGCAAAAGTTCCTTAGAAAAATATGGTGTAAACATAAAGTATTTATGGAATATTTCATATGCCATAAAAATTTGGCATAACGTTGTATTGGAGGGTTTTCTTATAGGTTTAACACAGGGATGGTGGATTATGCAACAACGTCGTGAGCTTGACTATAGCTCTGTGGGTTTCGATTTCGTGCGTAGTAGAGGATAGGGTGGTGCTTTAATTGCTCTTGGGAAAACATGGGAAAAGAGCCTCATTAGAGGAAATTTCAATTCAAAATGGGCCTCCTAAGGAAAATAATAAAATAATAAAATAATATTTATTAATTTTGGAGGAAGAAAAGAAAAAACTATTTTTTTGTTTGTATTTTCGACATATCTCCCTCTGTTTTTACTCAAATTTCGATCGAGAGAGCTCATTGGATGTGGAATTAAATTTTGCATCTAATGAGTACGCACTCTGCATACTTTTGATGGACCCTGCTACCCCAAAAACAAGAAATACCTGAAAAAACATGATGCATCCAATGAATACCCACTCTACATACTTTTGACGGACCTCGCTACCCCAAAAACAAGAAATACCTGAAAAAACGTGATGATGTCACGTTTTCTCAAGTATTTCTTGTTTTTGGGGTAGCAGGGTCCGCCAAAAGTATGTAGAGTGGGTACTCATTGGATGCATAATTTGATTCCTCATCCAATGAGCTCTCCTGATCAAAATTTGAGTAAAAACACAGGGAGATACGTCAAAAATACGAACAAAAAAGTACTTTTTTATGATAACTATCCCCAAATTTATATTAAAAATTTGTTTAAGACCTATACAGTATTTCAAATTTAAATAAATTTCATTGGCTAACTCATTATGACGTGGAATTTGAATTAGGGATGAAAGGCCCATTTTGAGTTGAAATTTCCTCTAATGCATACGTTGGGTACGGTTGTTGTGCAATTCATTTGGTTTTCCATCTGGTTATCTGTTTGGTTTTGATCTCTTAGGAGCTAAGATGCGTGGTTAAACAGTCTTCCCTTTCGCATGGAAGGTATACTCTTGACATGGTTTGCAACACTGTAATTTTTGTTTGCTTCCATTGACGTATGGAATACTTCTCATGGTTCTTGTTTGTTTGGTTTGCAGGTGAAAAGGGTGGCTTGAATCGTAGCTTGATGGGCTCTACAGGTAGCCTATGCAAGATTTAAGAGGTAAGCCCTGCCGAAAGGCAAAGGCCCTTACCTTTGCGTGTTTAGTTTGACAGATACTTAAGCTCTCGATTGGGAGCATTAGGTTGTGCAGTTTTCCTTTTTTGGGTTGATAGTGTGGGTTCTTTTGATAGTTTGGGCATCCAAGGGATGTGACTATATTTAACCTTTTCTATGTAATTTAAAATGGAAAGATTTTTGGGAAATTCTTGACTGTCCAGAGAAAGACTCGACTCCATGTATAAAATTTTGTTGTGTTTCCAAGCTTGGAAAGTATGGGTTTAATGTTTTAATGGAAGAGCTATGTGTTTGAATTTAATTGATACGAATGCTTTAGCTTTACAGTGCCATTTCCTATAATGGCACTAAGTAAATCGTGAATGTTTTATTTTACCTCTTATGCATTTATATTTGTTGATATATGGATTATTTAACTATCATTGGTTTCATATTACGACAGTGAGATTGGAAGCTTAGGCTCGGCCTTTAGATGGATACGTTTCTAGTGAATATGATAGTTTTTTTTTGTAATTTGAGAGCTATTCTATTAAAAAAAGAAAAATAAAATGTTGGTAAATACAGAGTTACAAAACAACCTTCTCAGGTGGAGCAGGTATGAAGTGCCAAAATGGGACTAGGCCCTCCCTCTGGGAAGTAAAACAGGTCCATGGAACCCTCCCTCCCAAAAGGAAAACGGGCCATCCAGGTACAAATTAACAAAAAACCCCGTAGTTTTGGGTAAAGGAAAAATCCATCTAGTAAACTCTGCTGAAACCAAGAAAACAAAAAAAACAAATAATTCCAATATGTGTACCACGTGGCCAGGAAGACACCCGAGCGTGAGCCGTGTTGCATGTGGACAGAGAGGACACGCAGCCTTGGCCCATGTTGCATGTGGCTGAGCAGATGTGTGACCACTGATCATGGTTGTTTCCAGGGTACCTCCTCGATAAGGCAGGTGTACCCCGAGGAATCTGGTTGTGCAGGCTCGCCTGAGGACGTCTTTGAGCTACTACTAGAAGTGGCCATGTCTTCATCGTTTGAACTGTTTTTTGCATCCACGGTCCCTGCAGAAGGTGATTTGGTGGGAAGGGGAGAGGTTTTCCTGGTGACAACTGGGTTGGACAAGAATTTGCAAATAGGGATGGTGGACAGTCGACACTGAGGTGGGCAGATGGCGCATGGTGAAGGAGCTAAGGAGGTGGCAGGGACCGCATGTGAGACAAGAGGAGCTTGATACGCCTTAACTTGAGGTCCATGAGGTGCAGTCACTTGGTGAACCAGTTCATATTGAGGTGGAGCTGCAGGGGCAGGAGGAGTTAGGGGGTTGAAACGGAGTACCAGGCACGTGAGGAGATTTTTGAAGATCCAGTAGTTCTGTCGACGCTCCACTGTGCATCCTGCTGCACCCAGTGCACCTAACAGTTCATCCTCTCAGTACAAAAATATTCTCTAAAATTCCGTTGGGATTTCTAGGTCGAAGCCACTATTGCTGGCTTGAGCCGAGAGGGGTATTTGTCCCTCTGCTCATGTTGTTCTACCTCGCCCCCTGCGAGAAGCACATTGTTGTATTCTTGGAATAATGGGAGAAGCTTAGCAGGATGAAGGCGCTCTTGTAAAGGATGGAGGCACACCTAAGCAGATAAATGGGAAGACTGGCTTGGACTATGAGGAGTGCCTCTGTGGCCCGGGGCGATAACCGTGGAGCAGGAGAGTGGAGAACTGGGATCGAAACAACAATGATGAGCCAAGCATCGAGGAGCCACAGTGTGAACTAGAGAAATGGTGGGGAGAAGATTAAACTTAGGGGTCGACATCTTCCACAATGAATGCTGCTTGTGCGAGTATCGGCACCCAGTGAGGAGATTAATGGTGTTCAAACGATGATGAAATGGCTGAGTCCCATCGACATGCAGAGGGACAGCCACGTTGCTTGGGGCATTTAAGGCTCCGTACGATGGCATGGAGGGAAGGTTATGCATGGGAGGGAGAGGCCGCGTGAGCCTCCATGCTGGCACTTATCACACCCGCATACGGGGTTAGGTCCTTGGATGCAATGATCTCACACTCCTGTTTTTGGTGAGCATCTGGAATGTCGCTCAAAGCACAGTGGTGCAAGAATGTGGAGGAGTTGACTCCCCAGTTTTCTGTTTTGTCCTCCAAGGAGTTGGCTTCTCTTCTAATGTGCTGGAAGTTAATAAAATCTGGTTGTGCAAGTAGCTTAGTGAGTTGTTGAAGGTCGTAGTCCAATCTCAGGCTGGACAAAATTTTGGAGTTGCTTGTCCCATTCTGGAGCTTGGTGGCTAGATTGAGAATAAGAGCCGAATCACCCTCCACCACAAGTGGGAAGAGGGTATGAGTGAATGCAATTCTAATGCCTTGTAAGAGTCCATTCAGCTCAGCCACATTGTTGGTTTCAAGCCCGAGTTTCCCATAGAAGACCCGGATGATCTATCATGTTTCAGCTTTGAAAGCTCCTCCGAAGCAGGCCAAACTAGGGTTGCCTTTGGAAGCCCCATCAAAATTAATCTTGATAAATCCAGGGGGAGGAGTGGACCAGGAGGATGGAGAGGAGGGGTGGGGATTACAAGAAGAGGGGTAAGAAGTGGCAGGGGGCATGTGTGGGATATAGAGGCTAAGAATCTCTTGTTCCTAGGGGTTGGCTTGAAGATCAAAATCTTTCCAGTTGGAGAGAAGGGTAGTTTCTCTGATGCGCTGCTAACATTGAATCCAGATGATTCCCACGGAGTTGACTTTACTATCGAAAGTACTGATATTTCATTCTTTTCGGATTCCCCAAAGAAGAAAGCCTAGAATGAGCTACCAGATGCAATTAAGAATGGATTTTTGAAAGGGATGCTTGTGCCAATTTTTAATGGTGTCTGTCACACTGTTAGGGGATCTGTCGGTTCTTTAACAGATATTGGCTATGTTGGTCCAGAGGGTTCTTACAAAAGGGAAATGGTTTAAAAGGTGTTCCAAGTTTTCTTCACTGTTTTTACAGAGCCGACACTGTGAGGGTCCTGTGAAGCCTCTTCTGATTAGATTGTCCCAGGTAAGAATGCATTTGTGGAGGACTAGCCAGAGGAAGGTGGTGAATTTTGGCCAGGATTTGGTGTCCCAAATCTTAGTCTAGCATGGGTCTAGGACCTCTGTGGGGGTGTTACTAAGTTGGTAAGATTCTTTGGTGGAGAACATGCCTTTAGTTTTTTATCCCCATCGGAGTATATCAGGACCGGTTCTGCGGTAGGTGCATCGTTGTTGGAGTTCCTCCCAAATCCTGTTAGAGTGGAGGGGTTGTTGTTGCATGTGCCACTTGTTTCTAGACGACCATTCTCTAAATTCCTTCTGTCCATTTCTATCCCAAAAATGGTGAACTTTGTCATGCATGGGGATGGAGAGGATCTCCAGTCTGTCCTGTAGATTGAAGATTGTTTCCAACGGGGAAAGCTGATTCCAGGAGTTGGTCCAAAATTTTTCCAGAGTGCCATTATGGATTTCCCAGAAACAGTGTTGTTGTATTATAGGTCGTTGATAATTAGCCGCATTTCATATGAGGGGTCCTTTGATGTTCTCAGAGAATATGACAAGTTGTTGCATGGGATAGTTTGGGGCGTATTTTTTGTTGCATAGTTGCGCCCACTGGCTGTTCCTTTTGGTAAGCTAGTTCCACCAAATTTTCATGCTGAGGGTTTCATTGCTCTGTTCAGGATCCCGTAGACCGAGCCCCCCATTTGAGTTAGAACCACAAACTGTATCCCATTTTACAAGAACCCAATGATGGGTGTTTTCCCCCCATTCCAAAGGAAAGTACATTGCATCATGCGAATGGATTTGAAGACCCATTTAGGAGCACCAAGAACAAAAAAAAGGTAAAGAGGCATGGCTTGGAGGATAGACTTGATGAGGACAAGGAGGCTAGCAATGTTGAGAGAGTGGAGCGTCTAGTGAGATAGATGAAGTTCCAGCTTAGTGAGTAGATCTTTCCAGGAAGCGTGCTTGAGGGCTGAGACGATGAGTGGAGCGCCGAGATACTTCAAGGGTAGAGAGGTTATTTTGAAGCCTAAGAGGTGGGCGATGTTTCTTTGAGTTGGGATGGGAGTGTTGAAGAAGAAGATTTCAGATTTTTCCTTGTTGACTCTCATGCCAAAGGCTTTAGAGAAGGTGGTGAGGATTTTCTTAAAGATTACAGCTTCCTGGACAGAGGGATGTCCCATGAGGAGGTTGTCATCAACAAATTGTTGGTGGGTGATGGGGGTGTGAATATGCAGTGAGAGACCCTTGAGAGATGGCAGGATTTTGGCATGGTTAATCATGCGAACAAGACCTTCGGACATGAGGATGAAGATGAAGGGTGAGATGGGGTCTCCCTGTCTGATACCTCTGGAGGTATTGAATGGTTTGGAGGGGACATGTTTAAGATGATAGAGGAGAAGGCAGAGGAGATGAGATGAGTCACCCAACAAATTTAGGAAGGGTAGAAGCCAAAGGCTTTCATGGTTTTTTCAATGAAAACCCAGTTGAGTTTATCCAAGGCTTTGGAGAGGTCCAATTTAAGAAGCATGCCAAGGTGTTTGGTTGTTTTTAGAGAGTGGATAGCTTCATGCGCCAGTATGATCCCATCCAGAATTTGTCGACCTTCCACATAACCAGTTTGTTCCACTAAGGTAAGGGAAAGTAGTAAGGGATTAAGGAGGTTGGCAATGATTTTGGTGATTATTTTGTAGAGCACATTGCAGAGTGCTATAGGGAGAAACTTACTGCGTGTGTAGGGTTTGTTTTCCTTATGGATGATAGTGAGGAAGGTGACATTGAGAGCTGGCCATATTTTCTGAGTGATGCGAGATTCTTCCACCATTTCCTAGACTTCGAACTTGAGTAGATTCCAGCAAGAGCGGAAGAATTTGACAGTGAACCCATCAGGTCCTGGTGACTTGTCTTCCTTCATTTGTATTACAACTGTCTCCACCTCCTAAAGCATGGTTGGCCTCATGAGCACGATGTTCTCTTCTTTAGTTATCAACTTTGGAATATGGGCAGTGACATCTTCGATAGCCTAAGCTCTGTTTTGATCATCTTTAGTGAGGATGCCCTCAAAGAAAGAGACCATATTGGTTTCCATGTCCTGATGATTCTCCAAGGTGTGGCCTTCAGCATTTTTTAGACTGGTGATGCAGTTATGCATGTGGTGTTGAATGGTGGACCTATGGAAGAAAGAGGTGTTGCGCTCTCCTTCCCGAAGCCATTTAATGCGATCCTTCTTGCTCCAGTAGATCTCCTCTTGTTTGGATCTTTCTACTATCTAGGTAGTGACCTGTTATTCGTGGGCATTGGATTCCTCTGTTCCTCCTGAGGATATTATTTGTTGTTGGAGGTGGGTGGGACATTTCTTATTCCAGGAGCGCCTTGTTGGTGAATATGTTCCCAAAGGTGTGTTTGTTCCATTGCTTAAGATGTTGCTTGAGAAGTTTCAGCTTGTTATAAATCCTTTGCATGCTTGAATCCCCAAGGACTTGCTTTTTCAGCCACCATCCTGTTATCATCTCATGGAAGTCCAGGTGAGTGACCCAAGATTTCTTGAATCAGAATGGTTTTCGCTTGGCGACATCATCCACCTGCCAGTTAAGACAAATTGGCCAGTGATCTGATCCCACTGCTAGGAGAATGGAGGCGTGAATCTGATCATTTCTGAGCATTTTGTCATCTAAGATGAGGAAGCAATCAAGATTGCATGCAATCTGGGCAGCTCCTCCCCTATGATTATTCCAAGTGTGAATTCCATTATTAGTTTGGAGATTGATCATGTTGTGGTCCTCAATGATATTTTTGAAGAGCTTGTCTTCCTCTGAGAGAGTACACCTGCCACCCCTCTTGTCCAAAGGGACGTGATGAGGTTATAGTCTCCCCCAAGCATGTCGACGTGGTAAACCTCTTCCTGAATGATCCATTGAATAAAATTAAGAATATTTATTTTCTGATCGGTAGTCTGGGGTTTGTAGACATTGGTTATTCGGCCATGGATGTTGGTTCCTGTGAGATGGAAGGAAGCTGAGAGAGTGTGACAAGAGGCTAAGATATTGTCAAGAGTGATTTCTGCTAGGTTCTAGGAGATTGAGAGTCCTCCTGAGGCTCCTGAAGAGTCAAGGGAGATGTTTTGGCTTCCACGCTAGAGTTTTGACATGAGGGAGTTGATGTTAGGGTTGCTAGTTTTGGTTTCCTGTAGCATGAGGATGGTGGGGTTTTCTTGATGAATCTTTTTCTTGATCATTATGTGCTTGTTGGGATTGTTTATGCCTCTAATATTCCAGGATATTATCTTCATTTGTTAACTGAGGGGTTGAGAGGGAAAAATTCAGTAAGTTGGGAATATTGCCTTGATTCTACCACAAATGTTCCCAGATTAACTATTCTTTGGAGAGTTGTTTTCCTTCCCCTTTTTTTGCTTTCTTTTCTTCCTTTCTTGATGTCTTTGAGGTTGGTCATGATGATTCCCAATTTATTGTTTTCTTTAGCCCTGTGCAGGATATATTGGAGGAGCTCGATCTGCTTAGGAGAAATGTTTTGAGGGTTGCTGTTCTCACAAGCATTTTCCAGGCCTGCCAGGTCCAGTTCTCTAATTTCAATGCCTCCCATTTCTTCATCCATGAGAACATCCGCCTCTTGAGATGATGGGAGAGAGGTATTGGGTTGGAATTTTCCTTTTTTCTAATAAATCAGAAGTTTCATTGGGGATTTTGTCCAGATGACTTTGATCTGGCAAGGGGTTGTCCAGGTGGGTACGCTTAGGGGAGTTTGAGAGATCTAAAGTGTCTTTTGTTGGTTCTTCTATGAGGGTATCAAGGATTCCAAAGTTGTCGTTTGTGGCAGGGTTGGAGGATTTGCTGATGGTTGGGTTTTTCCTGCCCTACCTACATTTTCTAGTGACTTTCTTGAAGGCTTCCTCATCGGTATCAAGGGTTTGGTCTGGAATGATTTTGTTCTTGTGAAATTCCCTATAGAGATGTCCGTGCTCATGGCATTTTCAGCATCTTAAGGGAATATTTTCATAGTCTAAAGGCTGTACCCATTCATTGTCCTCATGGGCAAGGATAATGGAATTAGGTAGGGTCTTAGCTATATGCATGTAAACACAAATACGGGCGTAAGAGGTGTACCTTTGTTGTTTTGTTAGGTCAGCCACTTTGACGAAGTTACCCAGTGCATTTTCGATGTCCCTTAGCGTTTCCTTGTCCCAATAGTCTTGTGGAAGTGAGTCCAGTTGGATCCAGATCGGGGCCCAAACAAATTTTTCCATGTCAGGATTGAAGCGCTCGACCCAATTGCGTAGAAAAATCCTTGCAGAGTTAAAAAATATGGGCCTCCTTCTAGGACTCGATCTCTATCCTCAAGTAGGGTGAATATGATGGTAAAAAAAACTTTCAACCCGAGCTAAATGTCAAAGTGCGCTTTGGGCTTCCATTTCGCAAATATCCAGTGGAGCAAAACTTTCTCGGTGGGCCATATTCCCATGAATTTTCCAATGAAAGTGTAGGTTTTCATGTACTCGATGTTATAGCTAATTTTACCACTCCAGGTGAATCACACTTTGTATGGACTTCCCCTATCCTACTGTAGACTCCTTAGACCCCTTGGACCATTTTTTGTCCTTTGATGTTTCCTTGATCATCCCCAAAAACATGTGAAAAATGATACATGCGACTTTTAAACCTATAAGTGCGTATATACGCAGGTTTGACCCCTAAAACCGCATACATCGGGATGTGTACAAAATCCAAATCCTTTTGGAGTTTTCCTTGACATGGATCCGACTCACTTGATTCCTGGCCTTCCCTATGCCTTGAGATCGCTCGGATTCGACCTTTCATTACCCCTTTGAAAAGCTATATAAGAAACTCTATGGTACATTGAAGGCATATGAGAGAATTGAGAGCAAAGAAACTATAGTCCATTGTTGCCGAAACTTATGCTTGAGTCTGCATCCCTTTGTCCCTTGGAGCACTTTTGTGTTCTTCCCAAGCTTTCCTTTTTCTTGTGAGCTTGCTATCTAGAGATGGAGGATTGAGATGGTGGAGGCCCAAGTGGGGGATTCAGTTTCTCCGGTTCGCAGACATGCCGTCAGAGGTTGTATATATTGTAATCTCTGATTTATATTAATAGAAATATCTTTTCCTGTCCAATAATGTGTGTTTGAATGAATACTTTATCCATGGGATGTTTTCAAATGCTTATACATTGTTGATTATATATGCTAGAATATATCTAACACCATGATATATAGTATGCTTGTATTGTTTATTTGTTGTTGAGGAAGTAATCTATCAATTCAAGCTGAAGTTGGAAAGCTCAACAGAGATCTACTTCAACCGTCCAGAATAAGGTACGAGGTCTGATCCTTTAGTGTTAGACATTTACGTTCTATTGCATATTGGAAAAGATTGATTTCTAGAGTCAAGCTGTCTGTTGTGGTACCCCAAGCCATAGGAATTTCTCTCCATAACACTCGATGCACACATTGATTCTGGAGCGGGGCAGGTTTATTCTTGGATTTTATGTTGATAACCCAATACATGTGTTGGTGTAGGCTTTGGAATCTTCCTGAGGCTGCTGTGTATTTTCCATTGTTGAGGAAGTAATCTATCAATTCAAGCTGAAGTTGGAAAGCTCAACGGGGATCTACTTCAACCGTCCGGCATAAGGTACGAGCTATGATCCTTTAGTGTTAGACATTTACTTTCTATTGCATATTGGAAAAAATTTATTTCTAGAGTCAAGATGTCTGTTGTGGTACCCCAAGCCATAGGAATTTCTCTCCGTAACAGAATTGGCGACTCCGCTGGGGAGTTCCTAGTAGTTGTCCTTTGGGGATTGTTCTATCGGCATTCAATGACTTTGAATTGCTCTTTCTCTTTTGTTTATGTGTTGGGTCTAGGGGCATGTTTTCTTGGTAGTGTCTGATTGGTGTGAAGTTTGTCTCAGCTTGTCTTTTTGCCTTGATTTTATGCACCTTTCTTCCTGTACGCGAGTTTTTAACTCACAGACGCGTATACGCGGGTTTCTCTACGATTTCCGTGTATACACGTGGGTTTACTGCAAAGAGTCGCGTATGCCCTTACTTTTTCCTTTTAGTGGAAGTTAAATGGTTGTTGGGTGAAGTCTGATGATTGTTGAGTCTCCTTTGACACTGCCTGAGTTTGTTTATACCTCTGTTTCTGACCAGAGACATTTTTTTAGGCTAAATTTTTTTTTTAAATGTTCTTGTCATGGCATTTTCAATTTTTTGTTTGGGATTAGTGCATTAGATTTATTTTACCTTAGTGCTTTGCTTGAGTGTTGTTTAAGTGTGCTTGCAGAGTCTGGGGTTTGTAGAATCATTCTTTTGCTTTTTGTATCTCATTTTATTTTAAAAAATCCAAAAACATTTGCTTATCATCATGCATTGCATTTTGCATTTTGCATTGTACTTGCACTAGAGTTGCTTTGGAGTATTAGTTAGGATTTCATATAGGAAAGCTTGTATTCATCATTTGAAGAAAAATTGTGCATTTCACATAGTAGCATACCCTGTTTTCATGGACACAATGCATTTGCATTGATTGTTAGGTGTGCATTTTACTTCATGTTGTGTCATAACACCATTAGTTGCACAACCATATCCTTCTTTGAGTAATAAAGCCAATTAAAATCAACGCTTAAATTAAAATGAACTACACTCTTTTCTTTTATAGGGTGCACCAACAAGCTTAGGTTTTAGGATCTTGGAATAGTTCATTGTGAGTAAATTCTCCAAGATCACTAAACAACAACATGTATGTGTCTGTCTAGGTGAGTGTGTGAAATCCTTGGTATAACCAGTGTTTGTCAGGATCCTCCTCTCAAAAGGAAGTTAAGCACGAGACAGTGTGAGTGGTTATTGATTGGGATGACCCCTAGTTGTAACTGAGTAGCACCGGAGATATTTCCAGGATTGTATTCATATCTGGGGGCTCTTTCGAGAGTTTCGGGCTTTGCTACCCTGCCCATATGGTCAATCCCGCCTGCGACTGTCCGCCTGAGCATTGATTATATTGAGGTGACCTTAGTGGCCTTACCTAGGATATTGAGGGGGTACTTCGTAGGGCTTATTCTGTGGGTATCCCGGCCAGGTTGGGGTCGAACAACATAGTCACTTTACGCATTGAAGCAGAGGGACACAATAATTGGTTACGTACCTTCGCTTGTTGTGTATGGGAGTCTCAAGCCTCTCCTAAGCGAGACATACCTGCTTCATTCGGGAGCTCACTTATCCTGCCCTTGTTTGCTTGCATTTGGATTTATATTTTATTAGTGATTGCTCTGTGCATGATAGCTTGCCTAGGGTTTGCGTAAACAGAGAGTCTTTTATATTTTTTTGAGTCATTGTGAATTCGGGTGCGGCTCTGTGTTGTTCTCGTCGTTTAGCAGGACTTCTGCCTTCTACTTCTCCTCCTCCTTTGGGAGAGAGACCTAGACAGTCCAGGCGGACTATTTCACACATTGATTCACACACCATGGGAGACCATGTGGAAGATATTCCTGAACCACCTTCTTCCATTCGTGTAGACGATGGGGAGTTTACTCCTACTTACTATCCTTCACCCGACTTGACTGAGTTAGGTCCTGTGATTTATGAGATAGGAACCTTTCATGATAGACCTACTCACTCTAGGGTTGATTCCCCATTGACGCATTACCGGTATGGAATGGCAGAGGATGCCGAGACTCATTTTGAACCCGCGAGCACTAGCTATGGTAGTTATGCTATGTCTGGTTTTCTCACACATGATTTGGCATTTCATGTCGAATCAAAGTTCGAGCCTAACACTATGACTAGGGGCAATCTCATTCCTTACCATGCGGAGAGGTTTGGGAGCACTAGTTACATTGCACCTTCCATCCCGGTGGTGGAAGTTACATCACATATTCCTCCTAGGTCTAGGGTTAGTGGTCCTATTAGGATACCAGATCCGAGATGAGTGATGATAGGGAATAGTATGTACATAATTACACAGATCCCTCTTCCCTCTGTCCCTATTTCCTCAAATGCTCACCCTCCACCTTATTCACATGGTCCTTCGGGCCGAAACATTGCTACGAGTCATGTCCATACTACGGTTACTAAACCAGTTGTGTCTCAGCTTCAAGTACCACCCGTTGTTTCGGGAGGTCATGCTCATACTTCTAGAGGTCAGATTCCTACTTCCAGAATGTATATTCCTACTTCTGGAGCATATGTTCTTACTTACGGCGTGTCCCATGGGACATCTCATGCAATGACTTACGGACCCTATTATGGGACGCAGTATGGACAGGGTTCTTCACCTTATGGAGGCGGGTATCAACAACATGCTTACTCTCCTAATTACGGCTTCATAGCCCCTACTAGTCAAGGTCCAGCACACTATGGTGCTTCCATGCCACCCTATATGGGTCATACGGGAGGAGGGAACTATGGCTAAGGCCATGGTGGTGATCATACCTATATGAATCAGGGATCGGTCCATCGACCTCGTCATCCTAGACTCCCTTTCCTCATGACACTGAATCTTCCTCACTTGTCGAGATTAACGAACGATCCTGTAGCTTATGACCCGTCTTGGTCGGCTGTCCCTGCTAAGCTTCCCTCGGACATACCTAAGTTCGAGGGAAAACCAGGAGAGAATCCGAGTGAACACGTTACTATGTTTCACCTATGGTGCTCTTCGAATTCCTTACACCAGGATTCTATCCATTTAAGGCTATTTCAAAGCACCCTTACAGGGCCTACCATGAAATGGTATATAGAGCTACCTAGGGGAGCTTTCACTTTGTTCGATGACCTTGCGATGAATTTTCTTAACCACTTCCAGCTACCAGTGCGTTATCACGTTGGTACTGAGCTCTTGTCGACATTTCGGCAAGATAAAGCCACACATATCTTGGATCATATCCAAGAGTGGCGTAGACGGAAGATGTTAATTAAAGCCTTTATATTGCTGGAGTTCCTCCTTGAATGGTTCCTCAAGTCGTTATTTCCATATATAGCGAAGGATGTTTCTACATTCGGAGTGCAGAATGAGGAACAAGCAATTTTTAGGGCACAGGAACTGGACTTGATTTATGCTTAGTCTGGTTTGTTATATGAGATTATTCCCAATGCTCTGCGTTCTAGTTTCGATCCCAAAGTCAAACCTGGACCACATGCCGATGGCATTGTTGGTTGTGCAAGTGCAAAACCTGCGGATTCGGTTGCAAAACAAGTTATTCAATTGTCAATCAATCAATCTGCTTCGGGACAAGCTACAGCTTTGTCTCAACCCGCCCAAACGGTGAATGTACTTTCAGTGCAATCATCGGACCAGAAGGGTAACCAGCAGCTCAGACGGAATAGAAAAAAGGGTAAAAATAATCGTAAGGGTGGGAATAAGAGTGAGAATGCTATTAGTAATGACAAGAACAGCCGGAATGCTAGGGGGGACAAGCAAGATAAACGTAAGGTTAAGTTTCCTTACAAGTTATGTAAGGACTATCACCTCACATACTTGTTCCCTCGTGTTGATGAAGCCTCGAGATTCTTGGCACAAGGCCCAGCTGTGCTCACTAACCCTTTACCTCAAAATATGAACTCGAGGTCCCATGACCAATCTGGTGGTGATCAGGATCCGCCGAAGGGTAATGGTCATGGTTGCATTAACATGGTGCGTGCTGCAAAAGTTTTGACCCATGCGAAAGATTATGGTTTGTCACAACCCAGCCCAGGAAAAGAGCCTGATCAACCAAGGTCCCCTTTGCATATTGAGATACCTATGGATAAACCTGAAACTGCACCTCGCATTCCTAAGGGATTCCTTAAGCCTTCAAGGCACAATCCAAATGCCCGAGCCGCCCAGAACTATTCAGTTGTCGAGGATTTGGGCCATACTCCTTGTGCGATGTCTACATTAGAAGTGCTTTAGAGTTGTCCTTCGCAAAGGAAGGTGTTGCTTTCTGCCCTTGGTGTGAATGATGATGATTCTTCCTCCATGATTAAATTTGAAACCGTAGGACTGCAGCCTCACTTGCCCTACTATGTGTCTCTTTTGATTCACGTAGAATGTCTTAATATGACCGTCAAGCGAACTGTGATTGACGAAGGCATTGCCGCTTCTGTGATGTCTTTATCATGTTGGAAGGGTCTGGGTTCCCCTAAGCTATCTAAATCAGCCACCATGTTAACTGCATTCGATGGGAGATCGTTTAGGCCGCACGGTATCCTTCTTTCCCTTAAAGTCTGTTTGGGAGGAAAGACCGTTGCGATAGAGGTCAAGGTGGTTGATGCACCCCTCGACTACAATCTCTTGCTGGGTAGGAATTGGATGTACAGTATGCAATCCGTTGCTTCTTCCCTGTTCCACATTGTATACTTTCCACATAACGGGAAGATAGTAACGATTGATCAAACGACATTCAAGAATCTAGCTGTTACTGCATCTTTGGGAGCTTCGATCCCGATCGTTGAGCACTCTCATCTGGAAACTGGGAGTGTGGGTGTAGGCATGTATCCATCCCTCATGGGAAGCTTTAGTTGTCCTGCACCAATCCTTATGATAGGGTCTAGTTTCGATGACGCTTCGACATCTATGAGATCGGTGTCTTTTCGCACGAGTCATATGGAAGATCCTTGGATTCTTCCTACACCGAGTACTCCGAGTGATCCCATTGTGACGGACGTGCCATTGCCTACAGCTATGATAGCTTATCAAGCTAATCTCAAGTGTGTTGCAGAGCCTAGTCCTTCCTCTTCACGGACGGAGGAGGAGGACCCTTATGTGCTACCGTCATGGGCAGTACAGTCTTCTCATGCCCATGACTGCCTTGATATGATTTTCCCTTTAGATGAAGCGATTATTGAGGCCATGTTGGGAGTTGAGTCGCCATGGGAGGAGCTCCATCATAGATCGTACTTTCTTCTCGAGCTCGACCGCTTGGAGCGTGAGGACTTTAGGGCGGTTCTTAGTGAGAGAGTTGGTAGTCCTATGGTTCCATTAAGCTCTCTTGGTCAGATGGCTGATGGAAACATGGCTAACATATCTTCAATGATTCCTATCAACATCTCTCGCGATCCTAGCAAGATAGAGAATGTCTATATTGGGGAAGAATGTTCCCATGCTGAGATTCTAGAATACACCGAGCTATTTAAGGAATTACGTGATATTTTTGCTTGGTATTATGATGAAATGCCAGGTATCGACCCTCGTATTGTCAAGCACGAGATTAAGACTTATCCCAACGCTAAGCCTGTTCGACAACACTTGCGGGCGGTCAATCCTAGGAAAGCAGCCGCGATCAAGGCAGAGATAGAGAAACTGTTGAAAGCCGGTTTCATCTATCCCATTCCCTTGACGGAGTGGGTTTCAAACCCCGTTCCGGTGGATAAGAATCAGGGAGCGATCCACATATGTACTGATTTCTGTGATTTGAATCGTGCTTATCCTAAGGACAATTTCCCCACACCATTTATTGATCAGATTTTGGATGTGTGTGCGGGTATCGAGGTTTTCTCCTTTATGGACGGCTTTTTTGGGTATAATCAGATACAAATTAAACCTGAGGACCAACATAAGACTGCATTTATTTGTCCTTGGCGAACTTTTGCATATCGAAAAATTCCTTTTGGCCTTAAAAACGCTAGAGCTACGTTTCAGCGGGCAATGACCTTGATCTTCCACGATCTCAAGTCAATTATCGAGGTATTTTTGGATGACCTTGCTGCTCATTCTTGTATGAGGATGCGTCATCCCTATCACTTGATATTGGTATTCGAAAGAGGTCGTCACTATTTGGTTAGATTAAATCCTCATAAGTGCATATTTTGTGTGAATTCGGGTCGTTTGTTAGGATTCATCGTTTCTAAAGAGGGTATAAGAGTCGACCCTTTGAAGGTTGAGGCAATAATTCAGTTGTCTCCCCTGAATAATATTCGTCATCTTCAATGTTTGTAAGGCATGGCAAACTTCTTACGGATATTTGTTGTCAACTTTGCCAATTTGACTAGAGGCTTCATGCGTCTCTTGAAGAAGGACACCCCCTTTTGTTGGGATGAGCGAGCCCAAGAGTCCTTTGATGCACTCAAGCGAGCCCTAGCATCGGCCCCGGTGATTAGTCCCCCAGACTATAGCCATGACTTTCTATTATATGTGGCTGCGTCCATGGAGACGATTGGTATGGTTTTGGTTCAAGAGGATGAGGAGCTCCAAGAGCATGTCATATATTATTTAAGCCGAAACCTTATTGACGTAGAGATTTGTTATTCTCATGTCGAGAAGCTTACTTTAGCTACCGTACATGTGGTTCAGCGGTTGAGACATTATATTCTCCTTCTCCAGACCTTGGTTGTAGCCCATGTCAATCCATTTCAATTCATCCTCACTCGAAGGATGATTGGGGGAAAATATAATAAATGGATTGTCATTCTGCAAGAATTCGATCTCAAATTTGTTTCAGCAAAATCGAAGAAGTCTTTAATTTTTGCAGAGCTTATATCGGATTTCCCGAGCGAGGCCGAGGAGTTGGTTTGTGAAGATACATTTGTCGATGAACACATCTTCTTAATCTCAACTTTAGACCCATGGTATGGGGATATCATAATATATTTACAAACATTGAAGACCCCTACTCACCTCTCATGAGATGAACGACGATGATTACGTCACATCTCTAAGAACTACCTCATAGTGGATAACACTTTGTACCTCCGTGGGGTAGATTCCATTTTACGACGTTGTTTAACTCATGAAGAGGCTGAGGTAGTGCTGAATGATTGCCATGGAGGGGCGTGTGGTGGTCATTTATCTGGGATTTCTACAGCTCAAAAGATCTTAAGAGTGGGTTATTTCTGGCCATCGATCTTTAAGGATTGTGCAGATGCGGTCAAGAGGTGCCACCCTTTTCAGGTGTCCGCACGTAATATGCGCTCGAAACCTACCCCGTTACATCCCATTATCACCGCTGATCCCTTCACTAAGTGGGGGCTCGATTTTATGGATTGCAACCCAACTTCCACTGGGGGGCACCATCATATTATAGTGGCTGTTGATTACTTCACGGAATGGGCTGAGGCTATGCCTACATTTAAATCCGATGGTGAGACAGCCTCCCACTTCGTATTCAACCAAATTATTACTCGGTTTAGGATTCCAAAAGAGCTTGTCACTGACCATGGGTCACACTTTCAGAACCATAGGATGGAAGAGTTGGTATCAAAGTTAGGGTACAAGCAAGAGCATTCCTCCTCTTACTACCCTCAAGCGAATGGACAGGTAGAGGCAATGAATAAATCACTCAAATCCATTCTCCAATGAACCATCACACAAAGCAAGAATAATTGGCACATCATGTTATATCCTACTTTGTGGGCATATCGAACCGATGTTAATACTGCCACGGGTTTTTCTAACTTGTACATGGAGTGGAGTCGATATTGTCAGTTGAATGTGAGATTCCTTCTTTGAAGCTAGCTGTAGAACTCTTACCAAACACTTCTCCATTGGAGGAGAATTTGGTCCACCTTGAACACCTTGATGAGCAGCGTCAAGATGCCTTGGTGGCTCTAGAAGTTAATAAACATCGCGTAAAGGTCCAATACGATAAGTCTGTCCGTCCAAGGAGGTTTAGTGAGGGAGACTTGGTCCTTTTGTGGGATCAACCGAAAGAACCCTTGGGGGCAGGAAAGTTTAATCCCATGTGGTGGGGTCCTTACGTGGTCAAACGTGTGTTAGAGAAGGGTGCTTATGAGTTAGTGGATTACGAGGGAATGGCCTTGGTGGAGCCTAGAAATGGGCTCTATCTCAAGAAGTACTATGCATAATTTTCAGCCAAGGCTGCTTATTGTATATTAGTGTACAGTTTTGCATAGTTAGGTATTTTTATTATCGTGATCAGGTTTGTGATTAGTTTCTGTTTCTTTTGGTAGATGTCAATGGAATCTTCCACCTACATAGGATTCGTGGATGGTGCGAGCTGTCACACTCAACACTCAGCCTCTACTGCTTGGGTGATTTATACTCCTATGGGTCAGGTACTTTCTTCAGGAGGCATATGTCTGCGGCCATCTTTCAACAATGTTGCTGAATATAGTGCTGTTATTGAGCTTATACGGGATGCCATTTAACATGGCGTTCTCTCTCTTGAGGTATGTCTTGATTCAGAGTTAGTAGTGTCACAGCTTAATGGTTTGTACCATGTTAGAGATCTGATGTTATTAAGAAGATTCTTATATGTGAGATTATTAGAACGACAATTTGACAATATAACATACATACACATTCCAAGAATTAATAATCAAGTTGCTGACTCATATGCTAACTACATGATAGATTGGCATTAAGTTTCATTCACCATAAATTAATCACAAACATAATTTTTACACATGTAAATAAATAAACCGTTCACCATAAAACTTCTTATATAACATCAAAAAATGTGATAATGCATAGTGTCATGATACAAAATTGGGGCTCTCAAGCCACCAACATATAATACACGGTAGTAAAAAATGTATACACTCCCAGGTATCTAATCCCGTGGAAAAGGAGGAGGGTTGTGATCATGGAAGGTCACTACAGCTCTATCTAGTCGTCGGAATAATCGCACCCATGCGCGTGGCACACCCACCACCTGGGGCTGCATAGCCTCAGGCAAGTCCTCGACTTGCACCATGGGAACCCTATGTGTCAGCATCACAAAATTGGTATGAATGCTTTGAAGCATCAGCTCCACATCCACACCCATGATATCATCTCCTCTTCCCCTCCATCTGTGACGAGGGAAGCCTTCTGGCCACCGTGGTCCCACATCTACACACAAATGGTAGATGTCACTATGTATTGTCACGCAAAAATATGTCTTTTGATTCCATATAATCAGATAACACAAAAAAATTAAATAACTCAAAAATTTTAAAAAGAGAGGGTCGAGATTCATTACCTATATCACCATATGTCGATCCTAGTGGTAGCGGCATGTCTAGGTTCCCTTGAAAATCTATCCCCGCATAGGGGTAGTCATCGATGGAAACTATCTGTCATTGCCACCATGGAAAGAAGTCAGCTGGATAGGGGTTGGCCACCCTACCTACCCCCAGTCTGTGCATCACATCTGCCCAACGTCGTTGGGCCAGATCTTGAACCCCGTGAAGAGGAACGCCCACTTTGGGGCTCAATCCTAGAACACGCTCAAAGAAAAACATGCTCAAAATACTGTTGAACCCGAAGTTCCACACTCTACCTGCCTTACACTCACTGAGCTGATGTTTCATGTTGCTCAGTAGTGTAGTGCTCCAGTCATAAATCATGGGTCTAATGCACTCCACTGCATAGAACATCAGAGGCCACGAGGCCTAGTGGAGTGATGCCAAGCCTGCTATCCTGCCCAATGTCAATAGTATGGCCTTTAGGCCTAGCACCTGTATAGCATTGGTAGGGACCTCACTCCCGACCTTCTCTATGTCTGAATAGTAGTACACTGCAATGTACTTGTCGATATTCAAGCCACCTCCTGGCCCACCACGAGACCGAAGGTTCACTACCTCCCCTCGTCTAGAAAGCCCTATAATGAAGTATATGTCCTCCACCTCTATAGTGTGGGACATCCCATCTATCTAGAAGGACTCAGAGTCTAGATCCCAGTAATCCACCAGCATCTGTAATAGTCTTGGTTTGGCTCTCAAGCCACCAAGACACCAAAACTTGTAGAGTCCACATGCACGTAGAGCTTGTTGAGCCATTAGATCGGCCCTTATTGCTTTCTCTTCCTCACCATGTTCACACTCTCTCCACTCTAGGACCATCCTGCACAAGAAATTTCAAACTTTCCCATTAGATTATTGAAAAAACCTTATGCACGGCCTCATACGCGACTGTTTTCAAAACAGCCGCGTATGTACATGGGTTTGTGGGCATTTTTCGCGTATACCAGCCCTATACGTGGAAAAATTATCGATTTCTGCGTGGGCCGCAGCACCATTTTTATTTTGGCCTAGAAATCTTAATTGACCATGGAATTTGATAAAAAATTGCATCAAAATGAAAGAGAAGAGCATGGGTAAATACCTGGAAGAAACGGTGGTGGATTCCGCCGGTTGGATCTCCTGGAATTCGCTGTTGAAAATCTGAGCTCAAATGGGTAAAAGTTTCAAATGTTTGATAATATTTTGAATTGTTTACTATTTATAGAAAATTTTCAAATATTTGAAAATTTTTACCCCCTTTTCTATAGTTTCGATATTTTCTAACCATTTTGGACCGTTTTTGACATAATTCATGATGTAGAGGACCTTTTTTCAGTGTTGTTTCAGCCGTTGGATTGACCCGTTCGTGCCGATCTCAGGTATCATGTCTAAACTGGCATATAGGTTAGGTTTCATCACCGTTTTCATTTTGCATGACCTTATGACCATGTCATCATGACCTTAGGTACGAACCCACTCTATTATGTCACAGAACCTTCTTGCTATTTTAGAAGTGGCATGATATGAGTGGTAGAGATTCACCTTACATGGGTACCCTAGTTAGCGCCTTATTTGCATTTGGTGCCCATGCTGACGTTTTCTCATTTAGGGTGTGGGAGTTCATTGTATAGTACTACCATGACATTTCGGAAGAGCCTCATACTCCTCTTGATCTTTTGCTGCCCTATTTACCTCAGGACTCCCTCATGTCAAGTTGTGAATGCATTATCATGAGCTTTTCCTGTCTTATTGAGATTTATGTCGGCTTCCTTGACATTGCATTTTAGCCATATAGCCCGAGCTTGTCTCATGTCTAGCCATGCAGAGCCATTTTTTTTATATCCTTCGCAACTTGTTTCCCTTTTTACCGGGAGGGGGGATTTTCCCCCAAGTGTCAATATCCTACACTGTATCCTTGCATTGAGCATAGGTATGTTCCATTGCTTGGAACTAGTTTGTTTTCCTTCATGACACTCGTCTCCTCCTAGTCTGTAACTATAAAGCAATTTTATTCTTTTTCAAGCTTTTTAAATAATTGAAAAAGTCCAAAAAAAAATCAAAAAACTAAAAAGCCAGACAAGGAAAGATGTTATCTTTGGCAGCTGTCAAGTCGTGTCACCTTCGAACAGAGCACTGTATATCACATCCATTGGTTGGGTTTATAGTTTGACTTTATGAGCTGTACTCATTTATCTGAGTTTATCTCTACCGACTGGTTAAGCTTCCAGTCCCCATGGAGCCTCTATATATGCCTCCTATGTCGCAGAGATGTCCCATTTTGTATATTGAGTCTATGTTGCCTTTGTTCAGTCACCATATGCTGTTATGCTCTTGTTCGAAGGAAGTTGAAACCTGTGTCGGCCATTCCTCAGTCATCTTGACTTTGCATGTCGGCCATTCCCGGTACAGTTACTGGTTCGTGCACCTTATGATCGAGTCCTTCCACATTATACAGCTTTCCTGAGTACCTCGTGTTGGATGATGGGGGATGCCTTAATGCCCTCCTTCCAGTAGATTTCATCCCATCAACTTCAGATCATTTATTCTGGGATTGGAATCTAGAGTCATTTTGAGTGCCTTGAGACTTGTAGTCATCAGTGGCAGGTTCTCTCGCCATCGACAATCTTTGGGAATACATCAATGTCCCCTGATCGATGGATCCTCTCAAGTGTTTGACCTCAACACATTTATTCACACTTGTTATTTTGCACTCTAGTACCTTGATTCCCATTTTCATTATCGGTGGGTGATCTCGCATCTGTTAATGGTATACATCAATGACCGGTAATCACACGATGGACTACTATGTTCGACCTCGACACCTCTATTCGCATAGTAGGACATGTACTTGTAGCGGTTTGTGTAGAATACTTTCTAGATTGGTGGCATCTCTTATATGCTACCTCCTTGATCGTGCCATTGTTCATGAGATTTCAGCTCTTGTGACTTGATTCCAGTATATGTCAGACATTTCCAGCCACTATGGAGATCTTGATCTGTTATATATCTTCAGCCATTATGGAGATCATGGTCCTTTGTATATCTTCATCATGGAGATTCTGATTTATGTATATTGTCCGTGGCGATGACCACTTATGTGATATCTTGTATCATGCCTATTCATGGCCATTGTACTCCTATGCATCCGGGACTGCTATATGTATTTGCAGTTATGTGCAGAGTTGTATCATGGTACTATGCTGATTGGGTGGCTGGTATTCCATTTGGGATCCTTCATCACTCCACTTCTGGGATGGACTTATAATGTATTTCGGCCATCGTATGACCCCTATGACCTCACACATTAGGGACCATCTGTTATAGCTGATTTTACCACTCCAGGTGAATCACACTTTGTATGGCCTTCCCCTGTCCCGCTGCAGACTCCTTAGACCCATTGGACCATTTTTTGTCCTTTGATGTTTCCTTGATCATCTCTAAAAACATGTGGAAAATGATACACACGACTTTTAAACCTATAAGCGCGTATATACGCGGGTTTGACCCCTAAAACCGCGTACATTGGGATGTGTACAAAATCCAAATCCTTTTGGAGTTTTCCTTGACATGGATCCGACTCACTTGACTCCTGGCCTTCCCTATGCCTTGAGATCGCTCGGATTCGACCTTTCATTACCCCTTTGAAAATCTATATAAGGAACTCCATGGTACATTGAAGGAATATGAGAGAATTGAGAGCAAAGAAACTATAGTCCATTGTTGCTGAAACTTATGCTTGAGTCCGAATCCCTTTGTCCCTTGGAGCACTTTTGTGTTCTTCCCAAGCTTGTCTTTTTCTTGTGAGCTTGCTATCTAGAGATGGAGGATTGAGGTGGTGGAGGCCCAAGTGGGGGATTCAGTTTCTCCAGTTCACAGACGTGCCGTCAGAGGTTGTATCTATTGTAATCTATGATTTATATTAATATAAATATATTTTTCTGTCCAATAATGTGTGTTTGAATGAATATTTTATCCATGGGATGTTTTCAAATGCTTATACATTGTTGATTATATATGCTAGAATAGATCTAACACCATGATATATAGTATGCTTGTATTGTTTATTTGTTGTTGAGGAAGTAATCTATCAATTCAAGCTGAATTTGGAAAGCTCAACAGAGATCTACTTCAACCGTCCAGAATAAGGTACGAGGTCTGATCCTTTAGTGTTAGACATTTACTTTCTATTGCATATTGGAAAAGATTGATTTCTAGAGTCAAGCTGTCTGTTGTGGTACCCCAAGCCATAGGAATTTCTCTCCATAACACTCGATGCACGCATTGATTCTGGAGCGGGGCAGGTTTATTCTTGGATTTTATGTTGATAACCCAATACATGTGTTGGTGTAGGCTTTGGAATCTTCCTGAGGCTGCTGCGTATTTTCCACAGCAGGCACAATCGTGTCAGGATGTAGGGTTTCGCCAGAGGGCAAAGAATCTGAGGAATGGCAGGTATCATGAGCCTTGGAGGTATTCCCAGAATGCAGCAGAGGGGGAGGGCCTGGAACCCTCCCCGAAGTGGCCATCATGAGTGTGCAAAGGAGGCCGAGAGAACACAGAAGGATCAGGATAGGGGGCGGCGACGGCGGAGGAGAGAACCAGTGCGAGACCTAGTTTTCGCCATCTCTATGAATATGATAGTTAATATAGGTCTATGGAAGTAATGCATAGAGCATGGCTCAAATTGATCAGACTGTTAGATTATATTTTAAGTATTGGTGGGAAACCTTATATGCGAAACCCTACTGTGCAAGTCATAGCGTTTAAGTTTTGTGATTGATAGAGTGCTTACAGGATTCGATCTTGCGTTGTCTTAATGCTTAGACTTGTGTTTTTGCTCCGCGTTTATGTTTTTAGTTTAGCAACAGTTCATACAGGATTTGATCCTGGGATTTAAAATGAAATAGATTTGTGTTTAGCGTTTTATGCCTGCAAGATTCGATCCTAGGTGGTTTTCATGAATATATTGGTAGTATTTGTTGGGCATTCCACAGGATTCGATCCTATGTGTGAATTTGTTTGTTAATCAATTGGTTTATAGAATATGTGAGTTTGGTTCTTAGTTTTTGTTTATAGTAGCTTGTAATATGAAAAATTTCCTACAGCCAAACCTTAACAGGTTTCGATGCTCGGTCTTTGTGTAAAAAACATTTTGTAATAGAATTTCCATGTGGTTTATCATGAAGCCAATCCTGTAGACGATTCAATGGTTGGGCTAGGTTTATTATGACTTATAATCATTTATGGTTTAGCATAGATTTAATATTTAATTTGTGATTAGCGTTTATGATATATTTGTTTATTTTGGATTTATTATGTGAAGAGAAAACATATGTGCTGGCAATATGGAATCTGCCAGCCTTGGAAAAGTAAAGTTAGAGTTGGAATTTTAAGGCTTGAATATTGTGTAAAACAATTTACTTATGTTTGATTTCAACATGGATTTAATTTTTAGTTTGAGGTTGTAAAGTATTTTCGATAATTTTGTTTTATGAATGAATTTAAAGTAGAAGGAATAATCCCACATACTGGCCACATGAAATCTGCCAGTGTTTGGTAAATCCAATTTTAGAGTTTTGGATTTTTTTAAGAATGTGAAATATTTGACCTATGGTGTAGTTTATTTTAATAATTTTGATCAGGTTTTTATCTGGTTGTTTTAGATGCAGAGTTTACAATGCTATGTTATAATGAATGACTAGGGTTTTGAAATCTAAGAAAAGTTGTGAGAAATTTGAATGAGCAAGTGAGTAATTTGAACCACAGGAGAATCGAGGAGAGTTATTAAGGTTCAAAAATCAAATTTGGGTGCAAGATTCAGCAAAAACCATCAAATTAAAAATAAATTACACACAATGATAGCTGGAAACAAGATAATTTTGGACTTTATAACTATAAAAATTTTATTAACAAGTTTATAAGTACATTATAATAGTTTTTAATGGATTTGGAATCCAATTGTGAGCAAATAACCCAAAATTTCCAAATTGGCATCAAACCCCCCTAGGTGGGCCAATCACGTCCCAAATCTCTCCAAATGGCCAAAAAATATTGAAGTGGCATGGTTGATGTGTTTTGGGTCAATTATTACACCTTGTACAGCGTGGGTGTCGAAAACGGGGTGGTTTAGAGTCTCAATGCAACATTATTTGCACCAAATCAAGCCAAATTTGGGAAAAATACCACTCTAACACTCCAAGTCAACTTGCCTATCCACATTAAATGAATGGGAGTGCACCAGAAATGATGGATGTACATATGTGGCTTGTTTACTAATATGGAGTACCCATGTGGGTCATAAAACCTCAAATTGACATGGCATATGTCCACCTAAGCACCCCTAGTCCACCTCATAGTGTATTAAAGCTTAAAAAGCAATGAAATTGACTAATTAGTGTAACTAAGGTACTAATTATGGATTACTATTCTAACACCCTCACTTAATCCAACAACTAAGTATGCTCACAAAATGATGAAGGCCCTGGCAACAATGGCTCAAGTCACCTTAAGTACATAATTCAAAAATTACAATTTTTATTTGTCCATGTGAACCAAGGAAAGAGGAAAAACCTCATGGGAAAAACATTCCCTCAAGAATGGACATGGGGTTGGACCTACAATAATGTAACAAAAAATTACCATCCCTCACTCACCCCAAGAAAAGATCTCAGGTAAGTGAAGGTCTTCTCAGCCAAAGCCTTGGTAAAAATGTCAACAGTTTGCTCGGTGGTTGGGAAATAGTGTAGTGAGATGACCCTGTCATGCACTAAGCCCTAAATGTAATGCATGTGTATCTCTATGTGCTTTTTCCTCTGCATATGTACTAGATCATTAGATATCTTGATGGCACTCTAATTATCCACCCAAATGTTGTTTGGAGAATCAATTGTGACACCAAACTCCCGGAGAATTCCCTGCAACCAAACACACTGTGTTGCAGCATTGATTGTTGCCCTGTATTTGGCCTCTGCTGGTGAAAGTGAGATGGTGTGATGTTTTGTACTTTACCAGAAAATGGGACCTTCAGTAAACATGAATAGAAAACCCGATGTTGAATTTTTGTCAATTGGATCACTGGCCCAATTTGAATCAGAAATTCCAGCTAGTTGAAGTGAGGAAATAACTGTGTAGTGCACCCCGAATTTCTTAGTTCCCTGGACATACTGAAGAATTATTTTTGCAGCCCTCCAATGGAGTTCATGTGGCTGGTGCATATGTATTTCTACAACACTCATAACATAAGACAAATCAGGTCTTGTATGAGTGAGGTAGAGCAAGCTGCCCACTAGTTGCCTGTAGAGTGTGATATCCACCATTAGGGAATTGTCAAATTCATGCATTTTAATACTAGAAAGAAAGGGAGACTAGCTATGTTACATTCCGCCATATTAAACTTCTTCAGCATGTTTGAATCATACTGCTGCTGACTTAGCATTTTTCCCTTACCATTTTGCTCAATTTCTAAGCCCAAAAATTGCCTTAGCAATCCTAGGTCTGTCATAGCAAATTCACTATGGAAAGAGTTCTTAATTTGGCCAATTAAATTGGTGCAGCTCCCTATAATAAGAATATCATCAACATAAAGAATAGTTACCTGGAAATTAACATCATTTTTCTGCAAGTATGCATTAGGGTCTGATTTTCATCTTGTGAAGCCAATTGAAAGCAAGAAAGCATCCATTTTTGCATACCAAGCCCCGAGGGATTGCTTGAGTCCATACAGTGATTTTTTCATCCTACATGCCAATGAAGGATCCTATTGGAAACCTTCAAGATGCTGCATATATATCTCTTCTTGTATCTCACCATGCAAGAATGCACTCTTTACATCCATGTGGTGAACTTCCCAACACTTACTAGTTGTCAGTGCAAGAACTAGTCTAATTGAGTCCATCTTTGCAACCGGTGCAAAGGTCTCTGTGTAATCAACTCAATTGAATTGAGAATAGACCTTAGCCACTAATCTATCCTTATGTTTTATATCTGAACCATCAGCAGCAATTTTTGTCCGAAATACCTATTTGCATTGAACAACTTTCCTCTTGGGAGGAAGGGGAACCAATTCCCATGTATTGTTCCTTGGAGGGACTGAAGCTCATATTCCATTGCTAACTTCCATATTGGGTCTATACAAGATTGCTGATATTTGTAAGGATTAGAACTGATCAGCATGTAACAGTGCTCAACAAGGGCACTATCACTTGCAAAACAAGCCTTACTAGTTCGTGATCTAGTTTTCCTAGGCTCTTGGGGATTTCCCGCCAATTCCCCAGCTGCTTGCACAATTTGTTCATCCCATTTGGGCCTAGATGGAGAGTCATTTACAGAAATATCATCTTCAACAACATTTATATCATAATTATCAGAAAAAAAGGAGCATGTGTCATCACTTACATCTTCGAATGGTTGAGGAGAGGAGCATTCCCCCGGTGCAAGTTCGAAATCAGGAATTGGCTCTTCTTCGAATTTGACGCTTATTTGAACAAAGGTTTTGCAAATGGATGTGTAAAAGAGCTTGCACCCTTCGGTTTCCTCACCATATCCAACCATGAGACACTCCTTCCTTTGTGGTTTCAAGGCTTTCCTTTTCTCTAAAAGGATTCTTGCCCATGCTTTTGTCCCGAATATCCTGAAATTTGAGACATCTGGTTTTTCACCAAACCATGCCTCGTAGGGTGTCATTCCTTTCACTAATTTGTGGAAGGATCTATTTTAAATGTGAGCAGAATAGCTGATGGCTTCATCCCATAGCTTGGGATTAATTTCCCTCACTTCTATCATGCAAGTTCTCATTTCTTTGAGAGATCTATTTTTCCTCTTTGCCACACCATTTTGCTGTGGTGTGTAGTGAGTTGAGTGTTGCATTTAGATGCCACACTCCTCACAAATTTGTTGTAGATTCTTGTTCACATATTCCTTTCCATTATATATCCTAAGGACTTTGATCTTCTTCCCACTCTGATTCTCTACTAGTGCTTTCCAAACCTTGAGTTGTTCAAACACCTCATATTTCAATTTCAGAAAATACACCCTGCAAAATTGAGAGTAGACATCAATGGATGTAAGAACATACCTAGATCCACCATATGAGGGAGTGGGTAGTGTACCAATCAAATCAGAATGCACCAACCAAAGTGATTGTGTTGCTCTCCTTGCCTTCCCCTTCTTGTAGCTCTGCTCAGGATGCTTCCCAATCACACATCCAATACATGCTCCAACGGATGGCTGAATTTGTGGAAGACCTTCCACCATTCCTTCTTTGTGCAATGTTTGGAGATATCTGTAATTCATGTGGCCAAACCTCTCATGCCATAGTTTGGAAACCTCATTGGCATGTGAGTGAAGTGCTTGATCACTGGAAGTAGGGAGGAAATTACAGAATTTGTACATTCTCTCATGATGATCAGCATACCCAAATGCAACAACTTGGTCTGTTGAGATTTCAGAAATATCTACAAAGTTAAGAGTAAATATTACTCTCTTTGTCTCTCCTATATGGGTCATTTGGTAGAATGATATCAAGTTTGTTGCAAGGTTTGGTACAACTAGTACATCACTGAAGAACCCATGGTCTAAATCAATTCTCCCAATCCCTTTGGTTTCGAGTTCAGAATCATCTCCCATTCGAACCATTGGGCCAGCATTCGAACTCATGGAGGTGAAAAATTCTCTCCTGGATACCATATGCCTATAAGCACCTGAATCAATAATAAAGGATGAAGAGTTAGAAGTACCTACCACCAATGCATGCCATTTCTCCTTTCCTTCACTTGAACTTGATTTTCCATCTTTCTTCCTTGCACTTTCAGGGACTAGAATGTCACATGCCCCAATTTGCAAAACAATTTAATGTTATTGAGGAACATTATGTTATATTTTATGCTAAGTTTGTAATTTATGACCAAGTGGGGTCAAGGATAATTAATGTATTTCAGAATATTTTATTAATAAATAAATAAATGATGAGACAACAACTTAGGGAAGCTATAAAAGAGTGTTAACTGGTCACATGGTGGAGGAGACTGGGTGAAGAGTATAATGACACGTGGCAGCATCCTCAAACTACTTCTAGTTGTTGCAGGTGGCAACTTCCCTATATTTGTGGTCATGATTCCCCAAGAAAGGGGAATCATAGTAGGTGGCTCATTAAGTAAAAACTAACCCAGAAGACCTAGGCATTTGTTATAAAACTTCCCATTGAAGACATCTAAGGATGCTCATTCTGGAAATGTGATCATTCAGTGTGAATGAAGTGCACATGAGAAATTCAATGGAGGGGACTTATTGAAGGGATTTTGAGGGGTTAAATGCTGAGAACTGAACTTATGCAGCCGTTAGGATGAAGTTCTTATTGTTGTGAGCAGGTTTGGATTACTGCTGCAATTTAACCAGTCAGGTGACAAAAGGTCTTAAGGAGACATCCTTCACCCAGTACTCTACTAGGAGGACTAGGAAACAGGCTCAGGCATCCCGAGGAAGTGCAAACTAATATTTCTCCAAGATTTGGTTGGGAGGAACAACCTGCTTAAGCTGTTGACACCTCATCATTTACAGGTTTTTATTTTTTCAGGTTATTTATAATTTATTTACTGTTTTCAGCAAATGTTTACTAGTTTTTTTAAAGATATACATGTGATTGTTTTGTTAGGTTTTATGCAGAAAATAGCATGGTTTATTGATAAATTAGTGATTTGTAGATTATGTTTAAAACAATAGTGTTATTGCTAAATGAAAAGTGAATAGAAATAAATTACCACATTGCATTTTTTCACGCCTTGTATAGGCATTACTCTAGTACAGTGGGTTGATTAAGTAGATGTGATGATTTTTTTACCAACTCTTGATGAAAATTACAAATGATTTCTTTTATAGATTCATATGATTTATTTACAGAAATTTTTGTTGTACTTACTCTATCTACTAAAAGTAACTATACTATTTAATCACAGGAAAAGAATAGATTGTATATTAATTATTAGTAGTCATACTATTCACAGAACTATTACTAGTACTAATAATATTGTAAACATAATAAATAAAGTTAAATAAACCAATATAGGAATAGTAAAAGATAGCATTTAGGGTTTGAACCTAGATAGTACTCAATGGGTCTTTATAGTAATTTACTCCTAGTTCATATTTACATTATGTACTGAAAAATATATGTTGTTTTTACTGTAACCCTCGAGATTTACTTAGGGTTTACAAGAGGTAGGTTTTATCCCTAAAACAGAATTTTACATTCTTAATCATAACATAAAATTTAAACAGCTGTAAATAATTATTACTGAAAGTAAAAATAGGAAGCAGAACTAAAAACCATTTCTGTAAAAATCCATCTCATTCAGAACTATAGGTTATCTACAAATAATGACCATTCTAAGAGAAACAGAGTACTGTATTCACCTCACAACACTGTAAAAATTTCAATAGCAAAAATACCTAGAAATCATTTATACTAAATGATTTTATAAACTTTAATAACTCTGTACACTTTTGATAGAACGAAATAAAATAGGGGTAATGGCCTGTGTCCTTTTATAATTCTGGTTGAGGCTTAAGCCTGCTTAAAATGAAACTATACAACTTAAAACAAATAGTAACAAAAAATGGTAATCAATACTTCCATAACCCTAAAATTCATTTACAAGTCTCATTAAGTAAACTGTTAGCAAAGACCACTTAAAAGTTACAGAAATCAAACATGGTTGAACTTGTATCATTACGGCTTAAGTCAAAAAAATAACTTGAAGCTTTTACATCATCTCAGGTCATATGGACTCTGTCACAAACCCTTAAGTCTTGGCTGCTTTAGCCTTAAAAATTATTTAATTTTACTACCCTTTAGGGTTTAATAATTTTACAAAAACAAAATGACTTGAAAAACAACTTAACAAGGAAAACCCAGGCTGAATACATCACTAACAACGATGTATTCTCATCTTGCCAACCATGACAACACCAATGCAAGAGATAGTCCTTAGTGCAGCCGAGGCTTACCAGGTTTCGTGTGGCTATGTATGGGAGAGTTTTGCTACCAACTAACTCCCTTTTTCCATGAGAAGAACTTGCATTGAAAACAAGTATTAGATATAGTATTTTTTTTAAAGAAGATGTATTAACATTGCTGAAAAATGAAAACTCGGTTTGGGTATTTACCTGACAGTATTTTTTGTTTGGAGAAGTCATGGAAATAACCCTCCAGCAACAGCTTTTTGGAACCTCAGAGAGTAATGCAACACCAAGAAGGAAGAAATCAACCTGAGGAAGAATCACATGAACCGTGCTTCAAAACTAAAATCTCAGTTCACAATCGGTGCCCAAAACCATTTTTTTCTTTACACCTAAATCCTTCACTGCAATCAACAAGCTTCAAAACCATCCTGTGTCCTCATAAAAACCAGCTCACATTGTTTTGGTCAGAAGGCAGGTTGAAAATTTGAGGTGTTTACAGGGTCACGGCAGCCATGAGCTTGCAGCTCGGTCACACCAGTCAAGGAAACCCTCACTCTTTGCAAAATAAGATTAGGGTAAGACTAAAGTCAATTTAACCAATAACTTTCTCACCTCCACGTGTCCTTCAATATTTTTCATGAGCGTGGGTATAAGTTCTAAAGTCACGGATGCAGTTTTTAATCTGCATTTGAAATCATTACATATCAAATCCTTTAGCCATCAAGTCAATGCAATTGCTATGATTGCTAATAATAATTTACCTTTGAATTAATTCAATGCTTAGCATATTAATTATAGGATTTAGACATGGACATTTTTTCTAGGATTTTATTTTATAAATCAAGTTATTTTTACTAATTATGTTTGATTTAGTTAAAAGACATACATTGTATATTAACTATATAAAAAGGGGATCTAAAAGTAGCCATTTGATTTTGTTAGAATTGGGAAGTAAAAGGTTAAATAAGACCAAACAAGTATTATAAGATCTTTTATAGTATGATGATCAACAAACTTATCTCGAAAGTTTATTAAACAAACTTGTAAAAAGGTATAGTTTATAACTAAAAGGTACACTAGGAATGAAAGTGTAAGATACAAGTAATAAGAACTCAAAGTGAAGGACTGTAAATGTAATAAAGAAGAATTCTTTCAGCTAGGAAGAGATTCTTGATTCAATTCTTTCGATGCAGTGTGTATTTGGGATTGTTAGTAAATGCAGTCCATAGACCGATATAAGAAATCTCAGTGTAATTCTAGCATCCAATTTTTTGAGTAAACAGATAAAGGTAAAAAGTAGTTTTGGGGTAAAGGTGATAGACACCAAACATTGGTGAGTACTCTAAGCAATAAGTTGTGAACTTTAATTCTTTCCATTTAAACTGCAGAATACAATTAGTGTAAGCAGGAATACAATTATTCTTTAGAATTTTTAATCATAATCATTGAAAGGATTTGATGTCTTTTGACAGTATTGCATCATGCAATTTAACCCATGCACATGTGGTTTGTTTTAACATCATTACGGAGTTTTGACAACAAAAATTAAGATCAACATTACCTCTTATGGAGACAAGTTGCATTTAAACATTCGAAGTCTAGCATCATAAACATGCTAGAGAAGTATCTTCTTGACTTGAATATAAATATTATTTTTACTGGAACATACGCTTACTTGTTAAAACCTGTAAGGAACTATCAGTCCCACTGTGTTAGCTTAAAGCTAAGTAATCCCCAATCACACATAAGAAACTTTCCCTACTTGAAAAAAGAAAACAACAGTATATCTAGCATCAGTAAAATACAAGTTTATTTTCTACTTCTAGAAGAATTACAACTGCTAAGTCAAAAACAACACTAACACAGCTTTTAAGGATAAGCCTATAGATTATACAAAATCTTATAAGGAATTAACTCTTTGTTTCTCTTACAAACTGTTTTATTATCTGCTAACCGTTAGTGGTACTTTAGCAGTGACATTAGACATTTTATGTCACAAGAAAAATTTTAAATTTTTACGAACTTTTGAGTTATTACAGGAATGTTGTTCTTCTCCAGTAGTTGCGCCATGGTGTCTATGGTTTTTTTCATGCATGAGATCTCTGGATGCCATCCCTTGTGGCAATAAGTGCATTTGGACTTCTCTTTTCCCTTCTTCTCCTTTTCTTTGGGTGGATTCATAGCTCCCTCATTGTATTTCGGTTTTTCTTATTTCTTTTTGTCCGACAACTTCGAATTCTTGGACTTGGGCTTGCCTTTTACTAAATTCGAAACCCCCGCTGCTAGTGCTTGATCTTTGGTCTTGATGGAACCCTTTTGGACCAATTTGTCCTGTTCTTTAGTGAGTGAGTCCGTGAATTTTTCCAAACTTGGCATTTTTCAATTTCGAAGGGTGAGTTTGCTTGAGTGAAATGTGCTCACAAAGACTGAGAACGCTGGCCCCAACTTCGAAAGTATAGACAAGATCAGTTGATCTTCCTTCTTCTCAATACCACATTGTTTTAATTGCAATACAAGTGATTTGAAATTGGTGAAGAAGTCCTGGATTGTATCATAGTGCGTTGGGCTCAAGCTTATTAGCTCATTCTCAAGCTAGTGACCATGTAGCTCACACTAGTACAAGTGATCAATTTTGCCATGAAAAAACGTGGCAATATCCACGGATAAGCGTGGATATTGCCACGTCTAAGTGTTTTTTTTTCCGTGGAAACTTTCGCGTCGCAATAGCGACGACCCCTAATTTGCCGTGGATACAGCGACAATGTTCTATATTTATTTAGATGTCTAAGCCATTGCTATAGCGACGGCAAAACCCTAGGTATAGCGACGGGGATGCTATACCTGCGACGGTCAGACTTGGAAAAGTTCCACGGCAGGCCGTCGTTGTATCCACGCCTAGCCGTCGCTATATCCATGCTTCTCCGGCGATGTATCCACGCTTCTCCGTCCCTGTATCCACGCCCTGTATAAGTTTTAAAAAAAAAATGCAAAGTTCCACGGCATGCCGTCGCTATAGCGACGCTCTGTATAGGTTTAAAAAAAATATATATATATATATAGTAATTGTTCAATTGCCCAAGCACCTAACTATTCAACTACTGCAGAGTCCAGCTCCTTCAACTACCCAAACTACTTTGTGGAGGGGACGAGTCAATCAGAGTCTCTCCTTTCTTCCAACTCAGAAAAATTCATACCCTAGCATCAGCTCAAGTTTCACTGATGTAAATATGGTCAATAATAGACAACAATCTATACATGAAATTCTGATATATTTGTAGGCATATGTTTAGTTCTTTGTTTTTAAACAAGGAATTTTAAATCATTTACATCTAGACTCTACTCATTATATTGAATAGAACGCTATTTTTCTTGAGCACAAAGAAAGCACAAAGAATATTACAGCCTTGGATTATGCAATTGACTTCAATTTATGTCTTCATCACGGACCAATCAGAAGAGAATTTGCACAAGGTAGAGAACAAAAATTGCAACGTTAGTTATCCAACTGTCTACCTGGACTTGAACTAACTTCGTGGAGTCACTCCATGACAAAGGAAGCGAAACAATAGTCCATGAGTTGGGAAAGCACTGTAACTCAGAGGTTTTACCCTGCCAGACCCCCCTTTAAATTCAACAATGTTGTCCTAAAATACAACGTCGCTGTTAGTACTTAGTAGGCATACCGTTATGTTCTCAGAACTAGCCACATGGTGCACTAGAAAGCTGGATCCAAACAGAATGCATTGTTATATCTAGCAGCTGAATCTTGACAATGTCCCAACTCATATCTCTACTACAGGTCTCCCAACTTAGGTCAAGGCTTAATAGAAAGCACAAAGAATATTACAGCCTTGGATTATGCAATTGATTTCAATCCATGCCTTCATCATGGACCAGTCAGAAGAGAACTTGCACAAGATAGAAAACAAAATTTGCAACATTAGTTATCCAACTCTATCTAGCTGGACTTGAACTAATTTCATGGAGTTGGTCCATAACAAAGTAAGCGAAGCAATAGTCCATGAGTTGGGCAAGCACTATCACTCAAAGGTTTTACCCTATCAGACCCCCCTTGAAATTCTAACACTGCTGTAGGACAAAACTCCATTCAGTTTTATAATAATTATCTCTAGCATCAATAGTTTCTCTTCTTTCAATCCAAATAGCACAATGGTAGCAGAAACTTGATCCTGACCATGATATTGTCTCTTCACATCCTGAGATGTGAGGTGGTTATTTGCTTGGTTGAGCCTTAAAGTCCTTGAATATAGTTTTTGCTCTCTAGCTTATCCTGTAGTTCATTCTCATAGTTCTATTGTAGAAAAGCCAAGGTCCAAATAAGGGAAACAACGTATTTTCTTTCCAAGGAAACCCAGTGGATGCTTACACTATTTTATTATAATCAGAATATTACTCCCAAAGAAACCATAATTTTATTTGCTTCAAAAAATGAAACTAACAGGCTCAACAATGGATTCATATCTATCATGAAGAATCAACCAGTCCAAAGGTGGAGAAGCATACAGCAGAATTGCATTCACTGATTTCAAAAAAACATTCATACTTTCTCACCTCTTACAGTTATAAGCAAGAGAAGCTTTCGCTAGACGTTGCTTATCTGCCACTGTTGTTGAGACATTGCCAGTTGTTGGACTATTATCTATCTGCACAAAGAGAAAGTTGGACTGTAACATATCCAAAATGCATTTTCACAAAGATGGATGCACCCAGTGATTGCTTATCAAATAATACAGCAGATGTTGACATAGTGAATTACTTTTCAAATGCATTATCATAATGTTGCATAAATAGTGAACTACTTATAAAAGATGAAATGCACACATAGTGAATTGCTTAAAAATAGTGAACTCTAACTCAAGGAATAACAAAACACAATACCAACCAGCTCCAGACCAGACTAACTACAACTGGGTCTCTTCTCTAGAACATTCTCATGAGAAACTGAAGACAATACAGACTGGTATATTTCTGTCTTGATTTTGCAGACGACAAATCTACCTCTAATTCGGTTGTCTTCAGGGCCAGAGAAGAATACAAAGATGAACAAAAGGAAAATTTGCTTGTTCAAAATACTTAGGAGTAGCATTCGTCTTTGCAATAGCAGATGCAGCAGTGCTCTTTCCAGAAAACGAAAATGGAACTGAATTCATACCATTTTTCTCGGAGATAGAACCACCAAATAATGGGAAGCCCACAGAAGTTGCAGCAGCAGTGGTTGATGTAGAGAACATACTGCCTGAACTGGAGAAAGTGGGTGAACTCCCTACTGACATGCACAAGTGGTTACTAGAATATAAATACATGGTAAAGCTTCAAATAGAAAATAAACATGCAAAGTGAATCTTCAGTGCTATTCAACCCTTAAACAAATTGCACTTTCCTAACAATACCTTGCCCTTGCAATAAATATGGAATCCAAGTAAAATAAAAACAAGTTCTCATCAAGGATTACATGTGAAGTGTTTGCCATCAAACACTATTCAATTTTTATATCTGAAATAATTAACCTTATTACAAGACAAACTATATCAAAAGACAACGTTCTCACATATTTGCCTACGTCATATACATTTCCAAGTTTGGAAACATTTAAGATTTGGCCACCATTCCCCACCATTGAATGTTGCTAGCCTTTGGGTTGCTCCAAAAGTGTTTACACCATATGGGGTGCTTTCATGTGATGTGCAGTACATGGTGAAACCAAGCTCCTTAGTGGTATCTTAGGCCTTTTGGTTGATAACGTTTGGAGAACTTTCTATAGGTGGTTGTTGACTTTGGACTTGGTGCTAGGTGTGACATATTCTTTGTGGAGGGCGTTATCTTAACTGGCATTTGTATCTTCTACAAGGCTTGTCGGTTGATAAGATGGTTGCATGCATGGGAGGTGGACCCGTATTGGAGGATGGGTGATAGACACTAGGAGTAAGGGCACATGACCCTAGGAGCATCAAGACCACATAGCATACCTCAAGAGGACAAACGCTTGATTTAAGAATCCCTAGGTCAAGGGCATTATACTTGGGGCTTGTTGTGGACCCATGAAACATGTTGAGGAGTGTTGGAGCATTGGATGCCTATCTTTGAGAGCAAGGAGCCTTGTGATGAGGAGCACTTAACACTTGGATCCCATGCTTGGAGAGCACACCATTTGAGTTTGATCTCTTGGCATGTGTACTTATTGGAGAGAGAGAGCTTTGCTTGGAGACCTTATCTTGTGGATTAGATTAGGTTGCTTGTGGACTTAGTCCATATCTTCCATTGTTGGCTTCCCTCACCTGTTTTATATAAAGGGAGGAGAGAGACTTTAGTTGTAGAATGAGTGTTGAGGAAGGCAATAGGGTTTATGAGAGGCAAATTTAGAGAAGACTAGAAATGCTAGCGTAGGAGTCCTTGTGTGAGAAGGGCATAGTTGGTAGCAAAGAAACCCTAGAGGAGACTTGGAGAACTTGTGTGAGGCAATATTGGATAAAGAACAAGGGTGGACGTGTTGGTGCTGATGCTATCTTCTTGTTGAACCTTTTGAATGGCTAGGAGTAGTTTGGTGTAATGCCTTACTAGGCCATGATTGCTGGTTAGGGTTTTCTATTAATGGTGGATGACCTAGCTTAGGTTTGGATGCATTGGATAGTAGGACTATCTTGTAACTAGCTAGTGATAAGCTATTGGTATGTACTTTAACTTGATTCTTATGCAAATATGAAGTGCATCTTGTTGTCCAAACTTTATATACTTGCATATCTAATTTTAATCAAATGTTCTCATGGTGATTGAGCAATTTCTAGTGCTGGTTATCTATGCTGATTTAACATAACAATGAGCAGATTTTGTTGAGAGATTTGACGAGTAAATATAAACTAAGAGAAAAGATTTCTGGCTGTAACAAATCTGTTGTTTACAAGTTATTTTCAGATCTGTTATATGCTGGCGACTGTGCCCTTAGGGATGGAAACATAGCTCCCTTTGAGTAAATTGTTCGGTGTTTATTTTCTCAGGCTACCTTGTATATTTGGTTGCATCAAATCCTCTCCATCATTTTTGTAAAGCTGCAAGTGCAAGGTTGATCAGCTGTAGGTAATTTGCCAACAGGAGTCTCTAATTCAGTAAGAGATTCAGCTATTGCTTGTGGGTCTAGAGAAGCCATTCCTGTCATTTGATGTTCCTACTGCGAAAGCATACTTCAATTTTGAAGTTTAGTTGGAAAATGGTGAGTCCACAATAAAGCCTATTATCAAGAGGGCAATTGATATGGTGGTCAAGTTGTCTGCCGATGAAACTCATCTGGAGGGTTTGAAGTTTGTCTTGGGTTTTCTGGTTTATGCACTGGGTTCGTAGATTCATGCAATTACTATGGAATAATTCATCCATGTACAGAAGCTCTCATTCAGGAAAGAAGACAACATATGGTGAAGGTATTGAATCAAGCAGATCCATATTTCTAGCTAGAAATCAGTCCCATATTTGGAAATATTTTTCAGCACTTCTAAGCATGGTTTGAGTTAATTTTGGTTCCTATATCTGTAAGTTTTCAACATGAATCAATTAGATTAGGTGACAAGTCCATTTCAAGCATTTCTAGGGACATTCTAGACCTTAATCAACCTCAAAATATGTGTTATGGATATAATCTAGGAAATGGCTAGATTGAGCCTGATAAGGAGTCCCTGCAGCATAAGGATATGCTGCTGTATACAGATTGCCAAAAGGGTTGGCAGGAACTTGTGGTCCCATCATCTGTTGTTGTGCCATGAAAGCTTGTTGCTGCTGAGCCATAGAAGCCATCTGTACAGCTGATGGTGGAGCAATCTTTTGAGAAGCATAAAAAGGGTCATGTCCTGGTTGCATCATTGGAGAAGCCTCAAAGGGATTTGGTGCCATTTGACCTGTATGGTAGCTAGATACCTGCCTTGTCATTACATCTTCATATAAGCTATCTAATGTAAGCTTATCAAGGCCGCCATCCTACAACCAATAAAAATCCAAAATGAATTGATAACCCGTACAATCAAATGCAGAATACAGCCAAATACTATATGTCAGGTTGATCTATATAGAAAGCTGGTATTACCAGTTTACTTTCCGCTTGCACACTAGAATTAGAGCTTAAAGTGGTGACAAGAGCTAGTTCCCAACCAGTGGCTCCATTTGGAATATCTCGAGCACTGTTTGAGGTTCCATTGGAAGAATTATCTACAATTTAATACAGAATGAAAAATGTCAACAAAGACAACTATAAATACTAAATAGAAATAATCTGTGTTGTCAATATGCACCAATGATAAACATCTTACCCGTAGTAGGAACAATAGCAAGGGCCAGAGCATTGTTTTCTTCGAGTGAGGAAGGATCAGGACTAATGTCATCAAATCCCTGCCATCAGACAAGCATTCAAAAAGGTCATTTCACAGTTGGTTAAGCACTGCTTAGAGCTTCCAATTATTTCACAAACCACAATATTCACATTTGACAGAAACCACAAGAATCAACATCTTGCCAAGTCAAATCCTACAGTCAATGTTGTATTCCTGTATCATGTATACAATTTTCCAATATAATGAGAGCAATAATACGAATCTTTACCAAAAGATCAGTTGTCACAGTTGGCATAGATTGTACAGGTGCAGGACTTTCCTTGACTGGTTCGGGAGGTGGAGGAGGTGGTGGCAGTACATCATCCTGGGGCTCTGATTTTTTCTTGTACTCCAGAGCTAAAACCTTTGGAACAGACTCAGTTTTCTATTCAAGAAACAACAAATATTAATTAATATTTTTTTAGAACAGAAATAATTATTAGAAAGTTAAATGGAACTTTGGAAATAACAAACAAAATGCAATTTGGGTGTCCTAAAAAAGCTATATACTCTCTTAGGATAGATGTTCATACCAACTCTCTACGGACTGATGATGATCTTGGGGCATCTTTAACATACTCTTCCATTGCAGAAATGAATGATGCTGGTGGTTGTTCATCCAGTAATTTGATTCACAAGAACAAAATGTAAGTATAACACAGAACCATGCACATCTGTAATGTCTAGCAACACGCCATTACACTAAAAAGTTGCACTCAATATGAAATTATCTGTACCTGTTCAAGAGTAGGAAATTTAAATCCACGTCCAAGGTCAAGACCTTTGCAAACTTCATAGAACTCCGATAATTTTTCTGCCTACCATGCCAGGGGAACAAATAATTGCTAATATGTAAGGGTAATCATTGACCCAAATAAATTTTGTCGTAATGATAATAAGTCATGAAAGTTAGTAAGCATTTACATAATGGACGGTAGGAAGCCGGGGTTTATAGTGGCAAACCCTCATAGGGATAAAAACCTACTACAATAATCTCTCTTGCATTCATCAAATGGAGCCACCCTATATCCTCTTTGTTGCTGGATATCATGCAACTGATTGATTATCACTCCCATCTGGTAGATATTAACTTGCCCATGCTCAATTTTAGATACCCCAAATGAAAAATCATGATTCGGCTGGTGATGGAGCATTGATTCTTAGTTTTTCAGTAAAAGAAGGGCACAAAATTCGTCAAGGAATGCCAGAGGTTGACGAAATCGTAACTATTTTCAAATATAGCGTTTATCCTCTCAAGAACAGAACATTAGGTTGAAGTGTCTCAGGAACATGCTATTTAGAATCATGGGTATATCATGTGGTACAAAGTGTTATAAATGTGAATGAGGGAGTCACAGAAGAGCATGGAATGGCTGATCTCTTTCAGCAACTGATTGACGTTAGTGGGGTTCATAACTGGGGTATTGTAGAACACAAAGTTCTTCAAGATCTGGGTTTAAATTGGTCTGATCTCTATTCTGTTGTTTGTCGCATTTTGGAAGTGTGGCAGAATAGGGAAGCTTCCCAAGTGCATGAGCTTATACTTGAAAGATAAGTAAAATGATTATGGAAGACAAAATAATGGTAGCAAGCCAATTTCTACACCTCTTGCCAGGCCACACATAGCTCAAAAATATTCTAAAATGATTTATATGGGGAAACAGGTAGGAAGAGAGATATGTCAGTGGTCTCATGGGACACTGCACTTTGGCAAGGGAGGCTGAAGAGCTTGGTTTGATTAATATATGAATTAAATGACAATGATAGTGACCAAATGGATTGTCAAGGCAATGATTCGGTCGACTCCTTGGCCAAAGTATTTGTGACTAAAGAAGTATAGGGGACTTGAGAAGATGCAAGGAGAATTTGCTTCTGAGATGGTTTTCCCAAGATATACCACTCAAGTAAAATAACTATGGAAGATAGTATTATACTATTATGGTTGCAAGCCAACTTCTGCTCCTCCTGCACCTATTCTTCTTTAAGCCACAGGATACCTATGGGAAAAGCAGGGAGGAAGAGGGGCATGTCACTCGTCTCATGGCACACTGCACTTTTTCAGGGGAGGCTGGAGAACTTGGTTTGATTGATATATGACCTCAAACAGCAGTGATAGCAACCAAATGGATTGTCAGGGCAATAAGTTGGTCACCTCCTAGGAAGCTTCTTATACAACATCAAGTTCATAATGCTACACACATGTAGGGAGCATAAAAATCTGCTTTCAATTTGTGGACTAGTTGGTGGAATCGGTGCTTTCAAAATTTACAGATTATGTATCCTCAAGAAGATTTGGTAGGGGCTTGGTAGTCAGTGTCCAAAGGATTACATTGAGATATCATAAACCCAAAAGAGGATGGGATCTACTGATGAGA